>JAOEGS010016005.1:14396-28401 GCA_025447755.1 Corythornis vintsioides | reverse complement strand
TTTAATTAATAAAGTAATAAATTAAAAGAAACAAAATTCCACAGTGGATCTAACTAAAAGTAATTGCTGTTTCTGAATGTATGCTGTGTGTGTGCATCCCATCCCAGACCAGCAGTGCCACAGAATGAGACATATTTAAAATTAATTGCTTAAGGCTGGATTCCCCCAGAAAAAAACATTTCACACATTCATCCATGCAAGGAAACTGTTCAAGCCATGAATATTTTGGGTTTTTTTTCCCCATGGACTTCTACACACTCTTCAGAAGAGTTCAGAAGATACAGATAGTCAATTTTTAAAAGAACATTAGGTATTTCCCCTTTCTTTTGCTTGGCAGTTTTCTAACTGTACTGCATCCAGTAGTACTCTCTGGTAGTAACATTCTTGAATGAAAATACAAGCTAAGCTGTAGAATGGCTGAATACTCTAAAGACTTTCCAAAGATAATATCTGCTCTAGAAGGCTCAGTGACAACACAACGTTAGAAAATCAACACAATTTCCCAGAACAGCTTTACAATTTTTCCAAATTGATACAACTAATGTATTTGTGAAACTGTCTGTCAAGCTTCATGGACCATATCAAAGTGAAAATACTGTGAACTGGTAGAATATTATGTCTTTACTTATGGTAAAGTGTTTGAAGAGCGAGAAGTGATTTTCTCTCAATGCTTCTGGCATAAATCAGGATTATTTTGAAGAGCTTCTATAAGTCTTAGCATTAAAACTACACTGCCTCAAACATATCTAGATTTTTATAAGCTGTTACCTATTTGGAAATGGTAAACCTGGTTAATACCATTTAAAAAATCTGAACTAACTAATAATAATGAACAAAAATAAAACAACCAACCAGGCAACCAAAAACAAACGACAAACCAAACCAATAGGTGGAAATTAGAGTAAGACCTGAATGAAATGATGTCTGGGAGAAATTGGGAGAAAATATGATGATGGCTAAATGGAGGCACATGAGATTGAAGCCAACATACACGGTATCAAGCAACTTGAGATTCTCAGTGTCCTGTATTTCATAAGAGTGAAGTGAGCCCTGTTTCTGAAGAAAAATAAATCACCCCCGTCTTAACTTTTGAACACAATGAACAAGAATATTTATCCACAAAAGGAAGAAAACAGGAAAACTGTTATCTACATACACCATGCAAAGCTGAACTATGCTTTGTTTAGAATGTGTATATTTTATATAACATATGGAGCTATCACTCATTTGATAAGGGTTGTGCTCTAGATCTGAGTTTAGAACATCTTACCAAAACTGAACAATGGTCAAATAGCTTCTTAAAATAAAATGAACAAACACTAAGAAAAACATACATCAACACACCCAAATCGACCTATATACAGACCTTCACAGCAATCTTGCCACATCCTGAGGTCCAGTTTAGGAATATCTTCACAGCTACTATATCCATGTGGGAATTCAGCCACCTTAAAGACATCATGTTGTACCCTTGTTATGTTGTCACCATTGTCACACAGAACTCTGGCAAGAGATGTTTGCTTGATCTGAGTGAGCTGGGCAGGTGTGAACACACCCGGGTTCTCATACCATAACCTGTAATCTCACAGAAAAGACAAGTTTGTTAGTGAAAAACAAACAAAACACAAAATTTTCCAGAGATACTGCAATACTGTATTCAGAATTAATTATTCTACAAATCTTGTTCTCAACTTTACGTTGTATCTGAGGGAGTGATCCAGATGCCACACATGATAGAGTAATATCTAGATAATTAGAGTGATAAAATTCCAACCTGTGCTCCTGCTCTGGCAGGGGGGGTTGGACTAGATGATTTTCTAGGTCCCTTCCAATCCCTAACATTCTGTGATTCTGTGTAAGTAACAGAGAAGGTGAAAATGTCTCAACCACCAGAACTCCTTTGCCAATAAAATAATTCAGTAACAATGAAAGAAGATGAGTAACATCTACTTTTCAGAAAGGCAAGAGACTTAGATAAGTGATAAAGGTAAACTCAACATATGTTGGCTGTGGTACTTACTGGAGGTCAGTATGACATACCATAAAGTGTAGCAGTTTTTGAAAAAGAAATTAATCACAGATTCTAAGAGTGCTTTCAATTAGTATTCTTCATCTTTTAAATTCATAAATGAAAACAAAATACCATTTCATTTGGAGAAATTCAAATTGCTATTAAGCACATTCCATTTAAAATTAATTTTTGTTTCCATGGTATTTCAATTTACCTGTCTCCATCCCGAATACGCCTGAACTGTGTGCTCAACAGACACATCAAAGTTGGCCCCAGTCGGCTCCCTGGAACTAAATCTTCTACCATTAGAGCAGGAAATAAGTCTACATTCAGTGGGGAACCATACAACCTATAAATAGAAAACCACAAATATTTAATATCAAATATTTTACATTTACAACAGAACCAGTATGTGGTAAAACTAAGGGCAAGAGGTTTAAATAACTCACTGCAAAAATAAAGTGATAGTGCAAAGTAACATCATGGGGTTCTGAAAGGTCTACCCCCAAATTTCCTATCAGTAGCTTTCTTCTGATATCTTGTGTTTGTTTTTCAAGAACTTCTCTTTTCCTGCCCCTCTGTACACTTTTTCTTTTACCTTGGCAAATTATCTGCCTTTGATTTTGTGCTAGGGGTGACAGGTAGATGAAGACTTATTTTCAAACACTGCAGCTCTAAAGAAGGGCAGATTACTGGTAGTACAGGATGTCCACATGAAAATAAAGAACAAAATTCCCATTTGTTTTAGTGTACAGAATGAATGTAACTGAACATGTAAATATCTGCACGAGACTGGCATTAAATATGACCTCACACTGGAGTAACATGCATATGTAACAGCATTTATATACCTGGACAGTTCAAATCAATAATGTCACGAACACACAGAGTAGATATTAACTTGTTATGGTTCACAGAGATGTAGAAGTGGAGAAATTCTCTGCATGTGGGAATTTTCCACATCTATTTCCTGGTACAGATGGAAGTTTCTTAAAAAGTCCCTTTACACCTTTCTTAACAATTTATTCTAGATATGACTACCAATTTTGCATGCATATTTAGATAATTGATTGTTTTTCTTCACCTCAGGCTCACCTGCTAAGTTTCTCCCTGATTTCAGGATTCTTAATTTCATTTTTCAGATCTTCAAAAGTCTGAGCTGAAGAAAGATTACAGTAAACTCTAAAATCATGGTAGGGAGGAATTCCATGATCTCTGCCTCTCTGAATATTCATAGCTGCCAGATCTAAAGCCACAGTACGTGCCATGGAGAAGAGTCTTTCTGTTAATTCTGTATTGAGTAATTGTGATGGGACACGCATCTTACCAGCAACACCAAACAATCCCCTTAGAAGTGGATCAATGCCTCCTTCATTTACAATCCGAAATGGAGAGAAGAATGCCTTATGAAGAGGTAGATGGCCTTGTGGAATAGGTTCAAAGTTTTCATCCAGTCGATACAGAAAAGGATTAATGAGTGTGTGACCAAACCTAAAAGCGGCAGTTGCAAACTCATTAGTTATGCCAGAATTAACACTGGGATCATAACCCTTATATTCTCCAAGCATCTTCATGCCTACCTCTCCAAAGATCTTAGGTAGCCAGTGGCTAAATGTTATATGTTGCATTTCTGCACCAACAATTTTGCGTGTTTCGTGATATATTGTGTCACCATCCCAGTGCGGATTGAGTTTCAGTAGCTCTGTGGCAATTCTGTTGTGTTCTCTAAACCACAGTGTGTGGATGCTGGTAAGACCCAGCTGTTCATTAGAACGCTGATCACCTGCTAAAAAGCAGGGAATTGGGCTCTCATTTTCATCTCTCATACATTCTGTTGGTGGGCCTGTAGCAAACGGAAGAAGGGGCTTGCCAGATCTTTGTACAATGCCCTGTCTCAGAAGACCCCTTTGGCTGGCCAAGTCTCTGATTTCTAGTGCTTCATGGTCTGAACTGCCGTACACATTGGACGCATCGATGTATGAAGTCAGCTGGTTGATTTGTTCTCGTGGGTAGACAGAATTCATCAGGAGAGATGTCATGCCACTTCCACAGACTGGACTGGAGCGTACGAAAAACATGCAGCGTGCGCCGTTACGAACTCTGGGATCATTGGGTGGTATCATGATCGAAAAACACGGAGGATCATTTGTACAAACTGAACTGCAATGCTGACCGTCCGAAAACCTGGCTTCGCTTAGGGCAGCTACAGTGAGGTCAAGGTCATGGTCAAGAAACTGACCCCACTGCATGAGCATGTGAGTGTACTGGTCATCAGGAGTTATTGTTTCCGTTCCAATGAGAGTCGTCGAAACCAAGCGAGGCATTGGGAGTGCATAGCCATTAGAGAGCCTCTTGGGTTCAATTCCCCGAGGCAAATTAAATCCATTTTCATAGACGGACTTTAAGAGACGTTCAAAGGCTGTCAGAGAAGCGCCCCACATGGGATGCTGAAGATTGTTGCACGTTCCATCGTGTGTCCTGTACTTCTGGTGGAAGCACATGTCTGAGCAGTTGTTCACTCGACGATGAGCTGTACAGCCCGAGAGATTAGCTATCAGATTCAAGTACTGTGGGGATACAAGGTCATTATAGTGATAACCTAAAACCAGAAAAGAGAGAGAGAAAAAAATCAAAGACTTCATAGTGTCAGAGAAAAAAAATCAAAAACTTCATAGTCATGGTCACCACAGATCACAAATTTATTTGAAATGCTGATTTATTATACTGCATTGCTCACAAAATTAAATATCCTTATTGTTTCAAAATAATATCACATTAGAGCATTAGGTCACCTGAGCAACAACCATCATTAGGTCAGAAAAATTTTACTTTGTAAAATATCAATTCAAGTACAACTTCTACAAAACATTCACAAAAGGTGCTCGGTACTTATTTGGTCACTTAACGCAGAGATATTTTCAGAAAGAAAAGTCTCCCATTGAGAGAAAAGGGACATTTTTCCCATGTTAACAAAAGCATTTTAAAAATGCTCAGTAACATTTATATGGACTCCAAGACTTTATTTGAGACTTGCTAATCCACTGAACATTACTATCTGTTTGGTGAACACTGTAGAATTAAAAAAACCAAACAACCAAACAACCCAAAAAGAAACAAAACCAAACAAACCAGCAAAAACCACAGAAGAAAATAACCACAGGTAATACAGCTAAACAGAGGAGTGTGGAATAGCTCACATTCACATTACCCACTACTAGTTTCTAAAGAAAACTGGTGTTTGCTTAACACTTGGCACAGGTTTCCTCCTCTATCCTCACCATTCACTTCTGGGATTACAATCTACTTATCACTCCTGTATTTTTTTTCTCAGTTCATAGAAAATAAAATTATGTTTCTGTAACTTCATTCTAAAGCTATGTGTTGCACGATCTTTGCTGTGGTATGACAGCATGTGGAAGAATTGAAGACCATAAGGCCTCTTAATACAGTGTTGGGTGACTGCAAATAGCAGAACAGTCAGGATGCACCCTGTCCATTCTACCTATTAGGAGTTATTCTAAATGTGATTTTTTCTTAGAAACATTTGGACTTCATTTACATTCTTTATCTGTTCCTGTGTGACTTGGTCTAGGTGACCCTGATCTGGCAGGGGGGTTGGACTAGATGATCTTCTAGGTCCCTTCCAACCCCTAATATTCTGTGATTCTGGAGCACATTTTTCACTTAACTTGAAAAGAATCCACAGTGTTCAAGAACACACCACAAGTCACACCAAAGTATAGCAACTGCAGACAACTGATTCACATCAAATGGGTCCTGGTGATCCAAAGCATAGTGTGGATGAGGGAGGTTCTAGGACCAGGGAAGAGCCCAGGAGGTAGAATATCTGGCAGTGTATTTGTGCTAGCCAACTAGGAGCAATCCATCATACACCACCATGGTTCTTGATCTAGAAAGCTTGCAGTCAGGAGTAGATTCCAACAAGAAGAATAAAGACAGGAGGAAGGAGGGAAATGAGGGAGTGTACAGTGGTACTGTATTCCCACAGCATCGTGGGGTTCCCACCATGATGGTAATCACTCAAGTTATGAACTGAATGCATTCTTGGCAAGAGGATGGTGCAGGCTAATCCCACACAGTTGGGAAACGTTCTTCTGAGTCCTGAGTTTAGTCCCACCATGCCTGCAACGACACTGACCTTCATCTGTGTTCAACAAATAAATGTATACTAGACACACTGGCTCTCTGCCAATTTCTACAATGCAGAGTAATTTCAAACAAACCAGCCTGTCTTTGTCTTTCCCTTGAAAGGGACTGGATTGCTCATAGCTGCTCAGCTGGGACAGCACCTGTGCTCAGTCAAGGGATCTATGTTTTCTCAGCCTCAGGCTACATGTACTCTCAGTGGTTTACAAGTCTAGCAAAGATATTACAGTCCTAGTGCTTACATTAGGCAAAATTAACCTGTTCTTCTAGACATAAATTATTTTACAAAATACTTTGGACTAGGAAAAAGAAAATAAACCACAGAGCAAAATCACTAAGTGTAACTGGGTAACACAGCAAAATGTTCTCTTTGGGGATATGCTATCTACTAGAGCATTCCAATTCTAAAACTATACCCACAAAACACATCTTCATTAGTATATATATTTTTTTTTCAATCATCTTTGTTCATCACAGAGTACTTTCCTTATGACCATTATTCACCTAGTGTTTATATAAACATTTGTCTGCTGTTGTTATCCTGGTTGCCACCCACATTTCTGAAATCAAGTTGCAAGCAACACTTGCCTATGAATCGTTTGGGGGAATCACCTTCATTAGCAATTTAAAATAAAAGGTTCATCTTCTCTGTTTAGAAGATCAAGTGGGCAGCAATGACTAACCTATGGATTCTATTCAATGGCCTTCTTAGCAGAGTGGAGGTTGCCATAAATGGCCAGTCTCAGACCCTTAATTACCCCTCACACAGGAGGCACTAACTCTGGATTTGCTTTCCAAAGGCTGGGTTCTGAGCTTTTCCAGTGCTTAGAAGCTGGCTAGCTCAATTCATGTAATTGAGCTGTTTGGAGTTTTTTTCTTCTTATTTTTTTTTTTTTTTAACTGCAAGGAAAACATTTCATTTAGTCATAGAAATATTTATTAGAAAGGACCTCTTACCTAGCCCAAGCACCTCTGTCATCAGCCCTGGATCAGAAGAACTATATTCCTGTCTAGCAGGCTTGAAAACCTCCATAGATGGAGACACCTCAGCTTTTCTGGGTAAGTTGTTCCAGTGCTGCACTGACCTCCTGGTGAGAAAGTGTTTCCTAAAATCCAATTTGAACCTCCCAAGCAGCAATCTGTGGCCATTCCCCTTGTTATACAGTCTGGCACTGCAGAGAAGAATTTGGCTCCATAGCCTTTCCTTGGAATATTCCAAAATTTTACGTTTTAAAAAGTCTCTGAATGGGAAATTGTCACGTTTCTCAACTGTTCCCAATGCAAAAGTACTAAATAACACCTCTCAATGGGCTCTGCATTTTGAAATAAAGCCAAATAAGGACAAATATGAGCATTAAAATCTGATCATTAGACAATTTAAATGAAAACAGATTTCTTTTATTATTAAATTTTCCCTAGAAACCAGGTTTCTATGGATTTTGTAGATCTGAGAAGCAAGCTCTGGCTGTGAACAGAATTTCCCTTATTACAGAAAATTGCCTGATTTTGTATTCGTTAACTTGCATTCAAATGCTTTAATGCTAATTTTTTGGTAAACTTGAGGTGACTGAATTTCTCTATTACAAATCCTAGTTAAAAGTATTTCAAGCAATTCTCACACATAAGATTTCATATATTCCTAGTATTATATTCAATAGGCTTGCATATGCATCTAACCAGAGAACCAGGTTAAAGTGGATTGCTCTTATAAAATGTAAGCCTTTGAAGAATTTTGAGTAAGTTTTTGTGCTATACTATTAATCACAAATTATTTACTCAGCTCTAATAATGAGTAACAAGCTTTTTATACTAGCAAATGTTATAATACTCCACAAAGCTTGCAGTCTTTGGCTTTATAAATACTTGCCTAATTCACAGGCAGAGTTAAAGCTTTCGGAAGTTACAATAAATGCTCAATTATAAACATCAAAAAGAATATAATAAGTAAAAATATTTCCTCTAGGTTTGCAATGTAGCTTTTGGCAATGTCTCAAGTCTCAAAAGCTCTCCTAAAACTATTATTATTTCCAAATGCTTTGGTCTTATGTCTTAAGCCTGTCCACACACATTGGCTGTATATGGTCCAGCTGGACTTCATGAATAAGGACTTGGACTTCAATAACTAAAAGGTAGAAATAGTAAACCTCACATTTTTCTGTTGTTTATGAAAAGCAGCAAAAAGTCTATTGCTCATTACATCAGTATTAAAGGAAACAATTATTTTGACGTGCACTTAAAGAATGCATGGCAAATAATTCTTTGAATACTACTGTGGTACATGCAGAAATGTTGGTTTATATAAAGTATACACATCCTTCTTGCTATATCATCTTTTATCTTTGCCAAAGCATCATGACACTAAATAGTTTTAATTAAAGAAATGTGAACAAAATACTGATTGTTTCTAATACATAACAGAAAAGTGATCTGCTATGAAACAATGGTCCTAGCAAATAAGCACACAAGGAGTTAACTAAGAGGATGCATTAGGCATTTCCTTTATACCAAATTTGACTAGTAGAAGAATCTGAACAGAAATTTTTCCTCCATAGGTTAATATGAGAAAAAATAAAAAGACTACTCAGAGAGATCAAATAAACTGAGTTACACCATAATGCAGCAATGTGCAAACCAAGGACTGAATTGGGAAAATACATATCTTTGGTAAAGTTCTGCAAAGTCAAATAACCCACTCATTTAAATGTAATGGTTCTGAAGTTGGGACCCAGAAAATAAATATCTCTTGAAGTATAATAGGCAAATACACTTCAACACAGAAAAATAAGGAAACAGTACTGACTTGTTCCATTCAGGTCAACCATTAGACCATCCTGTACATGATCTTGAATAAGCTGTAATGTTCTTTCAAATATTTCCCCAGCTCTTGCTTGCTCAACAGTGTATGGATCCCTTGGGTATCGAAATAAGGCTAGCAAATCATTTGGAGAACGAGGACGACTGATTTGAAAGAAATAGTAAGTGTACACAGGAGTTACAAAATACCAATACTCTGTACATCATGTAAACATTCAGCAACATGTTTAGTACATACCTTGGTTACTCATCTCAAAATGGAAGGCAAACAAAAAGAAATATATTTAATAAAGTAATAAAACATGAAACATTTAGTAGCAATTAAACATTTAGTAGACTTTTACACACATTATCTCAGCAGAAAAGCTGCTGCAGTGAATAGAGATCTCAACGGAGTGTTTAAACAACAGGAATCCTTACATGTTAAATTGTTAGCATTCCCAGAACTAACCAGAGGTCAACAATGTCATTTAAATAATAAAATGGCTTCTTGCTTAAGAAGTCTTACATTATTTGCAGGATATACAAAATTAATTTTGACTTATCAATATATATAAAAAAAGAATGGGGTACCTGTCAAACAGATGTGTACGTGTTGAATTTATTGCTCTGTCAACAGTTGCAATTGCTTCCACAATTGATGTCTGTACAAAAGGATCTCCATTTCGGCTGACATTAGGGACTATGGAAAGAGGAATTCCCATGTTATTGCAAAAATGGCCATACACAAAAAGATACTTCTATAAAACAGAGTCTAGACACAACATCATTTCAGCTGTACAGAGTAAACCCCTGTTCTTTAAGCATTAGTTTGTTCAAATATAAAATTCTTAACGATTTTGAAATTCTATCAAAGCATATTACAGTGAAGCAAAATTAATCTAAATCAGAAGTTAATATAATACTCATCTTGCTTAATTCTAAACAAAGTAAAATTAAGATAATTTCTTACAGCATTTAACTGTCCATTACGTAGTCCTACAATTTCAAATAAGTGATGCCCCAAAATTAATTAAGAGGTTTTTTTCTGGTATGGGAAATGCTGTCAGACTTAATTTGCCTTGAAGAACATGTCATATAAATTTAAAGAGATTTCAAAAGAAAAAAAAAAAAAAGAAAACACAAAAAATAATAAAAATTAAAGCACAGAATTGTATATATTCCCAAATAGCTACAGTATATTAATATTGCTTCTCTCCTGAGCTAATTAATATTGCTTCTCTCCTGAGCTTAGCCTAGTAAGCAACACTCATTAATTTTAAAGGGCTATAAATATTTTATGTATTATGATCAGTACTTTGTTCTCTACTTGAAAAAAAATACCAGCTTTTTAATACTACATTTAAAATCCCACGTTTTTTAACATTAAACACTATTACATACTAAAAGCTATTCAACAACCCTACATAATAGTGGAAACTCACTCATGCAAAGGCCCATTCATCTGCCTTTTTATACAGTACTCACTTGCAGCTGGATATTTGTACAACGTATCTAAGGCTAATAACCCTCCTTTCAGTCTAAACCAAGAACTACCAGATCCAGGGGCAACAGCTAACAATTTCCAGAGTATGTTTAGATTGGAAAAGTCATACAGGAAGAAGGGTAAAGTAGGGAAACACTCCAAAGCAAATACACTGGAATAAAATCAGCAGATGTACAAAATCAGCTGACAGAAAAACTGTTGTTTGCAAGCTTTTAATAACCTTTTTTTTTTCATTTCCCCCCCCCCTTTTTTTTTTTTTCTAGGCAATATTCCATTATTCCTTCATAACTGGCAGCTTAGGCTGTGTCTATATGAGTTTCAGAGTCTAGACCTGGGTAATCAAACTTAACCATCTATACCATGGAATAAACCAGTCCCTGGCACTGTATAGCTGTAGCTGAGGACTTTTTCTCTGCCCTGAGGCCAGGTGCCTTGTGCTGCTAACAACATCCAAAATGAGCTGACCCTTTTCACAGTGCCTACCAGCAGTTAATTATCAACTGTCCACCTCACTTCAGTGCTTCATTTTCATCAAAACCATACAGAAGCATTATCAGATAAGCTCCTCATTTTAAGGAGAAATAGCACTTGCTACTCTAATTTTAGTTATTTCATAGAGTGTTGGTGTGTTCCATTAAATTAATGCTGCAATGTGCAGAATAAAAATCCAATTGCTGGTTACCTTCCCTAGTGTTGTCTGAAGTAGATGTCATTGGTGCTCACTTTAGATCCTTTCTGATAGCTGAGTAATGACACGTGTGAGATGAATCATAAACCTTGGTCGGAAGTTAACTTTACATCATTTTTGTTTAGACTGTTTGCTGCCAGTAGTTCTCTTGATAAATGTTAAAAGTTAAAGTTCCCTGCAAGCCTTTCCCACTGTATCTGGGGGGAGGGCACGTGTGTGGAAAGGGCAATTTTTTTAGCAACAAAAACATAACCCACACATATCCTGCCTTACACTTAATCCAGAGAGTTTTAAAACACAAAAAAAAAAAAAAAAAAAAGAAAATGACAATAGAAAAAAAATCTTTAAAATATTATCAAACATTGCCAGTAAAACCTGCACTCCAGAGCAGGGTCATGGAACATCAAATATGTTAAAGAAATCACTACTCAGTACTAATTTTTTCAATGACACAAAAACATTGTGTCATATTTTCTACTGAAAGACAACAAAAATCACTTGGCTTCATATTTTCCATGAAAACAAGTCTGAAAAGTCAGTAGTTTTACTCAGTAAGTCAGAAAAGCACTAGGGATAATCTGTTAAAAGTTATTTCCTTAGCCTCTTTGGATGCTTATTACCAGTTACTGTGTGTTCATAATTGATACTATTTACCATTATTATATTCAAATTATTAGAGCAAATTTGAATATTCTCCTTTTCTTTCTGTTTTCTCCTTTAGTTTAAGATCATTACAACTTTCCTGAATACCTTTGCAATGACTGCAGCCTAATTTTCAACTATGTGTTGTTAGTGTCTCTTTAAAGGTGCAACATGACTTTTTGTCAAGTTATCCCTAAAGATTAGACTGTGTATTCGACTAGCAAATTCTAATAGGTCCAAATAATATCTCAAGAGGAAAGTAGTATGACTAACTAGAGCCCAGAACACTGCATGTTTTGAAGCTTAGCTCCTAGAGACATTTTGGCTGAGGTAGTCCCAATTTACAAAAAAAGAGAAAAATCTGAACAAAAGAAAGTATTTAACATAGATTAACTCTTTTTGAATCTCACAAATTAAGTAATTAGAATAAAAATAATTAACATATATCTGATCCATCCACCTTACCATTAACACTAAGCACCATACTAACAGAGGAGTATCCTATGGTATTCCGGGCAACACATTCATATCGACCTTCATCAGCTGTTCCAACATCACGAATGGTAAGAAATCCCTCTGGACTAACATGAAATTTTCCACTCTCAGTTACCTGTACTCCATCCTGCAGCAAAGCACAATGATTAGTTCTTCTAACCACTCCTGTTTTCAATTTTTTGTCTTTTCTCTTTTATTTTTAGATGTTATTTTATATTTCTCTTGTGTATGCCAACGTAATAGTCAAACAGATGTAAAAAAACTAATATAAAAACCTCACACACTTAAGTTGACAGTAGGTCTTGCCTGTACTTCTAAATTGGACAGTGTATTTATTTACTTTTAAAAGTACTCATTATAAAGAAAAGTATTTTAATAGGTGTAGGTCCTCAACACACAATATTTAAGACCCAAAAATAAGACAGCACCTCTTGAGAATATATTCAACTTAGCCAACTAAGATGATTTCAAGACCTTTATATATGTCAATTCTTCATGTGCTATGTAGTTAAAAGCTATTTAAGGTACATTCAAGTGCATATTCTAATGCTCACAAACTGAAGAGAAGATGATAATCAGGAATATTGAAGACCAATATTAGCCATCCATTATTTCACTAACTCCTCTAGTAACTCTAACTAATAGTTTGATGTAAAATTTATTGCACCAATGGAAATCAAAGCCCTAGAGAGGGTACCAAAGAGTTATGGAAACACAGAATCATTCAGGTTGGAAAAGACCCTTGGGATCATCAAGTCCAACCATTAACTTTACAAAGTTGACCCCTAAATCATGTCCCCCAATACCACATCTAAACAACCCTCAAACACATCCAGGGATGGTGACTCAATCACCTCCCTGGGCAGCCTATTTCAGTTTCTGACCACTCTTTCAGAGAAATTTTTTTCCCTAATGCTCAGTCTACACCTACCTTGTTGCAGCTTGAATCCTTTCCCTCATGTTCTATCGTTAATTACCTGTGAGAAGAGACCAGCACCAACCTCTCTACTGTGTCCTTTCAGGTAGTTGTAGAGAGTGATGAGGTCTCTCCTCAGCCTCCTCTTCCTCAAACTAAACAGTCCCAGCTCCTTCAAATGCTCTTCATAAGATAACATGTTCTGGTTGAAGTGTCAACCTGACTGTCAAAAGGTTCAGCAATACAGTGTTCTTCATTATTTTAGATATATAATTTAAAGTATTAACATTAATAGGATATTTGAACAGAACTGTCACTAAAATAAACAGGCCTTTTAAGGCCTTCATTACGAATTTCTGTTGGTCTATAACTAATTTTTTTAACATAAAATCCATATTTGGGATCTATATGCATGCTCTGTCTTAAAGAAGAATTGCTGATTGAATATCAGGTAACATTTTCACAAGTTGACAATGTGCAGTTTCAATAGCTAGTAATGAAGAGATGAAAGGGTCACTGACTTTCTGCAACAACCACATAAATATTTAGTACCTTATTCCATGTTATTACTGGTTCTGGCTCTCCTTGAGCACTGCATGGGATCTGCACATTTGTTCCAACCTCCACTGTCATGTCACTGGGAACACTGGCAAATACAGGAGTCACTAAAAAAAAACAAATGATGCATTGACAAGATATGAAATAAGAATTTGTCAGCACCCTGGGTTGTTTCTTTTTTTTTTTTTTTTTTTTTTTTTTTTTAATTACCCCAAATTTCTTTATCCT
>JAOEGS010016004.1:0-10697 GCA_025447755.1 Corythornis vintsioides | reverse complement strand
AGATTTTTTCTCCAGACCCTTCACCAGCTTTGTTGCCTCCTTTGCACTCACTCCAGCACCTCAATATCTCTCTTGTACTGAGGTGCCCAGAACTGGACACAGTGCTCAAGGTGAGGCCTCAGCAGTGCTGAGTACAGGGGGACAATCCCCTCCCTGCTCCTGCTGCCCACACGATGTCTAATACAAGCTGGGATGCCACTGGTTTTCTTGGCCACCTGGGCACACTGCTGGCTCAAAGTCTCAGAGTAAAATACAGTTTATATGCTCAGAAGGGAACTCAGCAGCAGCTCCCTGGCAGCTGATGCTGTGGATGGGAAGGGGGAAGCAGCAAAGCAGGAATGCAGCTCCTGTTCCTGCCTGTTCCAGCATTACCCTCTTTGCAGTCCCCAGCAAAGGCTTCTGCTTATTCAACCTACAAACAACTTGAATCATCTTGTTTTGTCTAAAACTTCAGCATGGATTGCTCTGTCCACAGGAGATCAATCTTCCTGCTGCTTGTCAGACAGGAGAGATTTAAATTCAGGCTTTAAACAAAAACATTTGCAGTTGTGCAGATCTAGTAATAGATCAACATTTCTGTTCCTGTTTTAACAGCACATTATAAAAAATAAACTTTTCTTTCTTATATGAGCAATATATAAACTGTAAATACAAACTGCTTTGAAAAACACTCTGGAAGACACTATGAAAATTAGCCTTGAGGACAGCATACAAAATGCAAACAAAGAAGTTTAATGTTCCCAATGGGTGCAATCCATAAAACCCATAAACCACAGGTAACTCCACCACCAAAAAAAAATAATCCTTTTACCCCTCTGTCAGGACAACTCAGCCCCCTTTCCCACTATGTAAAGCTCCACACACAATCAACTGAGAAGCTATCAAGATGTACACATGACATTTTGTGGCTTAGAGAAAAGCCTTATAAAAGAACAAAACCCACAAACAAAACCACAGCACACCAAAAAAGCAGGTGGCGATTTAACAGCTCACTGCCCCAAGGACAAAAGTCACATTTCTCAGTTCCCTCCTCCTCAACTTAGGCAGTACCAGCCCCAGTCCCTGAGAGCCAGCTCACTGCACTGCAACAGAGAAATATCTCTGCCAAAGTGCATGCTTTCATCCCCTGAAATAACTCCTCCCAGTTAGAAAACATCAGCGAGCTCCCTGCCAGCACAAGCCAGACATAGGAAGTATGTTCATAGGAAGGCAGGGATGAGAGCAGAAACTCTGAGGCAACAGCAATTTGTTACCTTGGCTCATCACATCTCTGAAAATATGTGGACAACATGAAATCTAATGATCCTTAATAATTCAGGTTAAAAACTCAGACTTTTCTAAACCCAATGGCTTTTCCAGAGCTTTAAAGATTTCGTTCAGTATTGGTGAAAAGTCAGCAGGTTTTCTCATCTCCCCCAGCTGATTTTACTTACCTGTTTAACATTTTGCAAAGAAAATTCAAAATACATAAAAGCATGGCCCAAACTGCCTGGGCAGACCTGGAGTTCAGGTGTTCAAGGACAATCCAGAAAACCACGACTGCTACAGAGAATGAAGACATATTTTTAAACATTTCAGAAGCAGCAAGTGCAGACAGCAGTATTCACCAAACCACATTCTTGTTCAACACAATGGAGAGAAAAGGGAAAACTAACTGAAACTCCATCAGTGTGGCTTCTGAACTTGACCACTGACACTTCTTTGAGCCATCTGATGCCAAGGATTGTCTAATTGTAAAAGCAGAGCCCTTCATATGGATCACTGGGATGTGGCCAACATGACTCCTAGGACACTGTTCCTGAAGAGTTCTTCTGCACTGCTTGTCTAGCAGCCCTCAAGAGGACATTAAAAAAAAAATCACATTCCAAAGCCTGCACAGATGTCACATTTCTGACAGAATCCAGGCGTCCAGCAGGAACTTCAGGAGGTCCAGAAGTCAGACTACACCATTTTCACAAGGTCATGAACAAAACTGACTGGCCAGATGACAACAGGTTCAAACCATGTGTCAGCTACCTGTCAAAGTGTAGTCAATACACTCAGCACTGAGACCATCAAGAAAGACAATCAAATGGAGTTACCTGAATGAGTGAGAAGGACCAAATGTAGCTGGAGCAGAAATGCCCTGAACAGGAATTTCCACCTAGTGCTTTTAATTAACATTCTTGACAAACCAACTTTCTCAACACCATTCCCAAGAAGCAGGCACCAGCCCCTTCAGGGCCACCTGCTGTACCTCATTAGGGTCCACCTAGGTGACACAACAGGAACAACCAAACTTAATTAGATCCATTTAGATCAGTTGCTATAAAATCCATGGGTTTTGTTATTTGGCACATTTAAACCTATTATCCAGTTAATCAATTAGAGAAGAGGATAAGGTGAAATAGTTCTTAAGCATGCTTCAAAGATACTTAACATCTTCTCATATTGTTTTTCTTTCAATTCAAATAGCTCCTGTGATCTAAAGCAGCACCTTTAATGCCTTCCTCCAATTCTAGCCCAAACTAGCTGAATAGTTTCAAACTTGTTCCCACTAAAAAAAACACATTATTACTAATTTCCAATCTTGAAGACACATCCCCTTGTTCTTCCAAGGCAAAACATTTTATTCTCACACATCTTTACAACTTTCCTCTATGTGCTTAATACCAACCACACAAAAGTTCCATTTAGCTTTAAAAAAAAAACCCTTTGCCAAACAAAAAATGGTAGGGATCATGTAATCACAGGTTAAATATATACAGTGTTTGCACAGAAAACAGCCTAGAGAATTGTTCAATCTAGCAGAAAAGGCTGTAATACACCATCACTGGAAACAGAGCCCACACTGACTAGACATTTGCAATATTTTAAACACAAAGACCACCATTCACATTTAAAATCTTTTGTAGGATTACTTTTAACCAATAATACATATTTTAAACAAGGACTACATTTATTTTTTTTCTTCCTAGTTCAAATATTTTTCAGTCTGATTTGCAAGGCATCACACTCTGCAAAGCAGCTGCCTTTTTTATTTTCAGTGCACAGACAGACACAGCCAAAAAAGCTAAGTGCTAGTGCCTTCTGCCAGTGACATTGAGAGTCAATTCCTGGCTGGTTTCCTATCTGTAAGTACTCAGAAACATCAAGGAAAGGTCTAGGAGACACTTCAAAAAGTCACACTCAAAGTCCTGATGATAGAAGCATTTAATTAATGCACCTGTGATTACAAGCATGATACTAACACCTAACCTTAATGATGCATCCTCTTGTTCTTCCAAGGGAAAACACTTTCTTCCACATTTTTACAACTTTCTTATCTGCTTGTAATTACAAGACCCTCAGTGCTGACTGCCAAACAGTAAATGAGAAAAGAGTCCCTGATTTTTTAATGGAAAACTAACAACTTACTAGTTTTTGCAGGATTAAAAATACAATACTAAGCCAGAGAGACTGAGCAAAGATGCAGAAAAGGCTGTGCTGCTACTGAAGGAAAGAATGTGGGATCCTGTGAAATTACCAGAAGTGGGTCCACAGAAGCCAACCCACAGGCTCCCTTGCTCTGGGCTTTACAAAGCATCCTCTTCAGCTTCCTGCACTTCTGGTCTACAGTGTTCTGAGTTCACTCCAGCACTTGATCTGGGACTCCAGTCTGCAGGGCTTCCACATTCCCTATACTCCAGCAAATATATTCTTTATTGCAGATGTACATTCTCCATATAACTTTTGTAAATTCATAAAAAAAAATTGAGTTCTATAGGAGCTGAAATTACAGTGATTAAGGAATTCTACATGCAAGTCAGATATGATTATGTTTTTCCTTATGAATAGAACTATTTCAGATGTGGTTTAAGGATGGACTTTCCCCACACTGCTGAAGGAGCTGAGCACTAGCACTCTCTTGGAGAGGCAGGGCTGGGTTAATACTCAACTCCTCACACATTTCCTGTTTGCTCTCTGGAGCAAAAGTCTTCCTCAGGGGAGAATTAATTTCAAATTATTCGTGGGAACTAGAACACGAAATGCTTGTAAGTATATTTGTATTGAAACCCTATGATAAAAGATCTTCAAAGGTCATCTTAGGAAAAAAAAATCAAAACCCAGTGTTAAAAGCAACGATGATGTGCAAAATAGAGACAAAACTGACTACAGTGAAGAACTCAGATGGTTAATTCAAGCCAGGCATTTCCTCAGGAACCCAGAACAGCCCCAATTCCTTTGTTTGGTGCTGAGACAGACCTAGAAATAAACACACAGGGCTCAGACAGTGCACAGAGCTCTCTGAAGGCTCAACACAAGACCTACAGAGTAACTGAGGGGAAAAAGAGTAAGTCCATGGCAGCCCAACTGACACTCCTCAAACCATTGTAAACTTAAAAAAAAGGCCAAAACTAAATAAAAACCCACAACCAACCCACAGACCCATTTTGCAAGATGCACCATCAGATGAATCAGGACCCTCAGCACCCCATGCTAAGGGAGACTCCTCCTCTCTTCACAGACTCCTGTTCCACCCTTCCCAGCAGCATTCCTGGCTTCAGTTACAAGGACATACATGCTGCCTTTCATTGAATGACACAGGGGATGAAGAATTCTCTTATTATTTCTATTAATAAGGACAGGATATTTAAGAAGCACTCGAGTTCAGAAGATTCAACTATAAGCCTGGAGCCTATTTTTGCCATAAGATCCCCCAAAACTCAAAAGCAAACAATATTTCTTTCTTACTACACAGAAAGAAAATTAATAATATCAACTATTAACATGATATTATGTGTCAGTATCAGTGCTGTGTTAAAAGGAAATTCACAACGTTGATATTTTCTTCTTGAGTGACTAGTAAAAAGAACTTGCTATTTATAATGGTTTACTCTCACAAACTTAAAAAAAAAAATCTATGTTCCTTGAATAACTCAGGTTAACTTGGGAACAACATGGAAAACAAGAAATTAATCAAATGCCTTGTCAAATGCCAGCACAACAAGCAACAGAATCATAGAAAATAGAAATCATAGAAGCACAGAATCATTTAGGAAAGAGGCATTTCCTAAGTCCCTTCACAGACAGGGTGAGCCCTGCTGGCTGATCTCCCAGGGTTATGACCTGTGAAGGATACAGATCTAATTTTGCTAAAATAAAAAACCACCATTGCAGGTCTGTTAAGAGACAATAAATATCACTTTTTTCTTTTTTTTTTTTAGAAGTGATGAGTTAGCAAAACTTGCTGACATTCAAGCTTCAGTGTGAACAGAGAAGCATAAATATATTTCAAAGGGTATAAAAAAAAAGGATTTGGTTTTCCAGCTGCTAATCCAGACAGCTCTGGAGTTTTACTGGCTGCTGTAATTTAACTAATTTCTTCACACATCCAGCAGCTTGCCCTGATATGGAAACTTCTGAGACTGTTCTGTAAATGCACAGAGTGTCCTGTAAGAACAGCCCAGGAAAGCCCAAGCTCCAAGAGTGGCTTCAAAGGCCAATGCTGAGCACCCAGGATGAGCACAGCAGCCCTCCTGTATAATCCTCCACTGCTGCAGGTCACCCCAACTAGTCTGACAGCAACAAACATAAGGAAAGGGAGGTATAGGTCACAGGATAATTTTTTTCCTGTGGACTGCCCTTCTTGGTAGTGCAATAAAAGATAGACCTTAACTCCAGTGAATTATTTTCTTATTTTCATCTTCTTTGACACTCGGCCTCCCACCATTCTCTAGACATCCATAGTTTGGTTTATCTCTTGTCCCAGCCCCCAAATGCCATTTATTTCATTGAGAAGGTTCTCTTTGCTCTCCAGAAAGCAACTCCCATTTCTTGTTAAAGCTATCAGCAAGTCAAAAGCACTGAAATAGCAGCATCACTGCAAACACCAAACAGACAGGGCAGCAGAAAGGGCCAATCCTTAAGAAGCATGGATGTCAGTCCAGGTAAGAAGAATTTCTGGCAATGCTCTGGACTGCTTGTGAATGTGGGGAACACCACGAGGCCAGAACATTCCAGCCTGCCAGGGGAGCTGCACTGGTCCTGCACCAGGCCAGTGAGACTCTGCCTGGAAGGTGAATCTCTTAAGCTCCTGGGTCAGCATGTGCACAGCTCAGCAGCCACTGTTCCAGGTGGTGGTTTCATTACATCATGGGGCAGCTTCTGCTGACACCACCCTGCTCAACACTGGCATTAACAATACTACCTCTGGCACTCCCCTCCTCAAGCCCTTCTGCTCCAAAGTGCCTCCCCCATACACATTCATCTGCACCCCAAAGTAGCTGGTAAAGCAGATCTTCGTGGCAATACACCACTATTTCCTCACACTTGTCCTTATTTCCCCAAACAGGAAAATTGATCACTGCTTTGGTCTAGGAATCTAGTGAACCCACCTGTATTTTGGGTGCCAAAGGCAACGGGTGTTCTTTGCTAGGGTGCTCTTGGCATGGTGATGAGGTACTTCTACTGACACAGAGTAAGATCAGTCTCCAATCATCCAAAGACCACAGTAAGTAGTCAGAGCAGCCCCGAGCACAGCAGCAATCCACAACAGCACCAACAACAGCACCAACACCCTTTCCTGCTGCTGAGCATGGGGAGGAAGCACAATGTGCTGCAGGCCTGCCCAGGCTGTGCTAGGCACATGTGAGCACAGCTTTGCTGTGAGAGGAGCACTCCCCACAGCAAACTCATCCTCCACATCACCCTCCCAACCTCAGGCTGATCAGCAGAGTTCATCATAAGTTGACAGCTTCCATGTAATTAAAGCCATCCCCAGTCCAGCCCTCACTGGTATGACACTGGTCGTCCTCAGCAAGGGAAGGCACAGTAGAGATAAATATGGGTTTCCTTTAAAACCTTATTTCCAGTCCTTAGATTCTGCTCCTGCCAGATTTCTGCCCTGTGTGTGTCCCCCACTACTCACCAGACACCAAGCCTGGCTGCCAAGTTAAACAAAGCCCAGCATCTCTTCCACCCTCAGCAAACTGCACTGATGCAGCCAGTTGTGGCTGCTGTGCTGTACTGACTCCATTTGCAGTCTGTCCTGGTAGCTGCAGCCCACACAGAGCATGGAAGCTGCATGCTCATGTGCAGGACTGCCAGCACCCAAATCCTGGTCAGTGCAATGAGCTGTGAGACACAAAGGGCAGGATATCCTGTAAGCAGCAACATAAAAGGAAAATAAAAAAAAAAAGAAAAAAGAAAAAAGGCAGGTCTCTTGGGAATGAATAACTTCCACAGGATTTCAAGGGCAGTAGCTGAACCTGGAAAAAAGGAGTCTGATTCAGAGGGAGCAACTACCTGCACTTCAAGTACCAAAGATCCAGATCTCCAGGGCAGCAGGGATACAGGGGATCCAGAATGATGGGCAAGACACAATGCAACCCAGGAAGCCAATCCAGGTGACATGCCAACAAAATACTGGAGTATTCATCCTGTTTCACATTCTGGTGAGCTCCAAATGAACACTCACATGCATAGGGGTTTGATTTGACTGCCATCACATCCAGCAGTGCAAGGATGTGGTACCAGCCATCACCAAAGCTGCATCCCAGGGTGACTCACTACAGCCAGAAGCACCTGAGCTCCACACCAAGTCCTTCCAGTGACAGGTGGGTGGGACCTGAGAAACAAAAATAATCCATTCTTCTCCCACATTTCCTTCTTGATAGTACTAAAATACATGGGAAGACCTTGACAAAGGTACAATAATACACAAGGTGCTTCAGTTCTTCTAAAAAATAGTTTTTGGTTTTCTAGTTTCTCCCTAGGTACTAGTACAAGCCTTTAGCTTATCTTAAAGGCTCAGAACAGCCCAAACACTTGCAGAGCCTTAAGGAAAGTAGTGATGTGGCAGAAAAAAAAAAAAGAAAAAAAAAACAACACAAACACCACATGAATTTTCAGCAGTAGTAAGTGGAATACTGCTAAAAAAACAAACAACCCACCACACCAACCACCAAACTTTGTTTAAATGCTTATAACATCACTAGCCTATTTCCTCACAACATAAAATGGGTTTTCCTGCAAATGTGGTTACTATTTCATATTTTACTTGGTTCTCCTATAAGTGTGCAGTAGTCACACAGCTTTCCCTTAAGCTGTCCTGAAAAAAAAGTAAAATATTAGAAAAATATATAAAATTCAATACCTGAAAAAAAAGTCCTGTATTAGTGACTGGGCTGTGCTGACTTTGTTGTCAGGCTGGAGACTACTGCTTAGTGGTTGGTTAGATGAGGGTCTGCTGCCTAGAAGATGCCAATCACAAAGTTAGGCCATGAATTTGCCACAGAAGCCACACAGCTTCACCCTGCCTTTCAAACTGCCCCAAGAGGAAAGGAGCAGATCCCCCTGAGAAGGCTCCTGTCTTGCCTGGATCCTCTCAAAACTCTTTGGCCATTTCCAACTAGGTGACTGATGGAAATAAGAGGCAGGGAAACCATGGGCCAATTAGCTGTTGCTAATGACAAGTAACCACACCTCAGCACACCTTCAGATGTCTCTCCAGTCCCTTTACCTGTCTTGGGGTGCAATCCTTCACCCAGACTGCGAGGCCTGTCCTCCCCCAGCAGGCACCCTCAGGGGCAGTGCCTGGCATGCCCAGGGGGTCAGGCAGCATCCTTCAGCTGAGGAGGGTTTAAAGCTCAGCCCAGGAGCAGCAGAAATAGAAAGAGCAGCCCCAATGGGAACCAGTTTTGCCTTCAACAAGACAAACCAGCATTTTCCCTCCACTAGAGTTTTCAAGTGCTCCCCTTTGGAATCTGCTGGGATCCCTCTGGTCCCTTCAGCTCCCCACCCTCTCCCACCTCAGCATCACCTTCAGCCCCCACACGTTCTTATGAAGAAACTCACCTCACATTACTCCTTCTCTTCTGGGACTTGCCCTCCCTGCTGCTTCTACCTCCTCCCCAGGCTGCAGCAGAGTCACTCAGCAAACATGCCAGCAGCATGAAGTGCCCTTTGTCCTCCCTCCTCCCTCCCACAGCATTCATAAAGAAACCAGGATTAAGACAGAAAACAACTCAGAGTCGGGTTCTTTGAAAACACAAATTTCCACTTACACCTGACCCACTCAAGCAGTCAGCACTTACTACTCACACCAATTTCCATTTTTTACTAAAAAAGAAAAAAAAAAACCCATCAGGAATAACAGAACTGCAATTTTAAAAGAATTTTTAAAAACATTCTTTTTCTACAGAGCTCAGTATCTGATCTGGGACCATAACAGAAAGATTTGAAACAAAAGCTGCAGAGGGTAATTTTAAAAGCAGTCTATGAATCAGATTAATACCTTGAAACCCCTGCTAGGCTAGCTACTAAATCAACAGACATAAAGCTCTGTATCAAGAGAAATAAATAAGCTAAACTCAACACTTATTAAAAAACAAAACAACAAAAAAACCCCACGTACCTCCAGTTCCAAGTTGAAAGAAACTATGTAAAATTTTGAAAAATCCATGTATGTACAAAAAATTGGGAAAGACTCTAAGGATTTAAATTGAAAGAGAATAATCCATAAGAGTATATGGTCACCATATTATTTATACTTATCCCTGCTGCTCTGGTGTTGGATTTACAGGATTACATTTTAGCATGCAACGTGGAACTGCATCAAAATGTCATCTGTGCAGTGACAATGAAAATGACTGTTGCAGCCCAAGAAAAGCAGCTGCTTAGTCCACTGCTCTGCAAGAAGCATGTTCTGTGGGTGTTGACCTTTTGAGAAAGATATGACTTGTACAGCATGGTGACAGGCTAAGAAACTCCATGGCTAAGATTCCTCTCCCTAGGTTGGTAAGAAATAACCTTTTAATTTGAAAGGGTGTAGAACTTCAAAGCAAAACATCAAACAAGATCTAAAATTAGTTTCAGGTTACCATCAGAATCTGATAAAAGCCCGATTTGAAAATGCAATCTTCCTCTAACCAAATTTGTTCTTATATAAATTATTTTTTTTAAAAAAAATAAATAATAAAAACCAAAGGTGCTACACTACTTTTTCCAAAACCCACAATGCATCTCCAAAGCCCCACCAAAACCAAAACAAGCCTAGCATGTGGCATTCGTGCAGCAGACTGAACACTATCTGCAGGTCCATGGAGACTGAGTGTCTGCTGAGGCTCATTTCAGATGCTGGGGAGGATGCAGGAGCAGCAGCATGGAATGCCAAGAGCAGGAGAAGATGAAGATCATCATGCTGACACTTCTGCACACTTGCTTCAGTGCTGTGCTCCCAGCAGCCTCAACAGACAAGTTCAGTCCTCTGTGTTTCCCAAGAACTTTGACATTTGAGGCAATGCTTATAACCATGGGCACAAGAGTATCAGTTACAGAAATCTACAAAGAAACAAAGGCTGTGAGAAAAGAGCAAACAAGAGTGATAAAGTGATAATTCAACATGCACTTCTATTCCCACCCATTAATACACAGCTGGGAAATCTATCTGGGGGGGCAGAAAGAAGAATAAACATGGTTTTGGAAAAGCATGCTTATGGAAAGACAAGGCAAACCAGTAGGAGAGGAGGAACACTGTCATATCCAGGCACTGGGCTGCAGAAGGCCCTTGGTGGACCCAGCCAAGCACCTTCCCAACAGGCTGCACTAACACAGCAGGAGCTGCAAAGAAATCAGCAAACACTGCAAAAATAAGATTTTATTGCTGAGGAGTTTAGTGTAAAAAACACTGCAATATTCATTTTGCAAAGGAGAACTGAGGATCATTGAGGGAATTG
>JAOEGS010016003.1:30298-42746 GCA_025447755.1 Corythornis vintsioides | reverse complement strand
CTCCCCTCCCTCCAGCAGCTCTGGGCTCTGCTCTCACTGGACACAACATCCCAGAGGTGGCCTCAGAGGGGCAGGAGAACCTCTGTGACCTACTGACCACCCCCTTCTGCTCCCCCCAGGGTGCCACTGGCTTTCCTGGGCCCCTTGATGACAGTGCTGTGACACAACTTGCCCTCTGAGTTGCCCCATTTTCAGGCAGCAGTGCTCCCCACAACTTGCCCTGTTTCCTTTTTTATTTTCTGGGTAAAGATCCCCACATCTCTGCTCTGGGTGCCCCAGCTCTACCAGGGGGGTTGCTCCAGATGATCTTTGGAGGTCTCTTCCAAGCCCTGACTCTCTGGGCTTCCTCCCATTGTAAGAATCTCTTGCTGTCCCTGGGAATAAGTCTGAAATTTCTCTGCAGATGGTGCCTGAAGCTCCTCTCCTCTATCTCCACAGGTTGTGGCTGTCTATGGCACCCTGGCAGACTTGCTGTCTGTGGCAAGCAACAAGCTGGGAATAAAAGCAACCAGTGTTTACAATGGGAAAGGTGGACTCATTGATGATATTGCTTTGATCAGGTAAGGCTTAGCCACTCAAAGTCACCCACGGATGTGGATTAAGGGATTTACTGATTTTTTAGCCTGCTAATCCTCTGATCTTCATCAATAACCAGTGTTTGCCTTAGAACAGATCTTCCTGTTGCCAGCCAGTACATCCAAAAGTGCTTTCATGCCTCAGGAAAAATTCTACTGCCTTTTGAACTTCAAAACATTTATGTCTTGATGAATCAGAACCTGATACAAGTTGCATTTGATGCCTTTTAAACATCCTCCTGTGTTGACTGCAGTGCCTGGTCTGTCCCAGGGAAATCCCACTATCTAGTCAGATGGGGTTTCTTGACAAGGAGACAACTCTGGCATTGCTTTGGCTTCTCAGAATGCTCCCAGGAGTGGGGAGAAAAGCAACTATTTTTGAGAAACTCAAGTGATTAGCAGGTGATCCCTACCTGGTGGATGCAGGTGACATCTCCAGTCAGGTCCCTCTTGCTACAAACCACTGGGACCTGCAAAATTGAGATAAAAAAACAGATCCTCAACTTCCAAATCAAGATAAAACTCAGATACTGAACTTCCAACTAATGGCCACTGGTTATCATTTACCTGAAGCTGACCAGGAGTGGTTCCCTCTGTCACTTAGCCAAACAAAATGATTAATCTTTTCTTTTTTTCCCTCTCCTCTTTCTCTCTCCCTGCCAGGGATGATGATGTTTTGTTTGTCTGTGAAGGGGAGCCATTCATTGGTGAGTCTAATTCTTATGTTTAACCTCTTTAATAGAAAGAGACTTCATTTTGCTTTCATGTAAACCCC
This sequence comes from Corythornis vintsioides, assembly GCA_025447755.1. Taxonomy (NCBI): domain Eukaryota; kingdom Metazoa; phylum Chordata; class Aves; order Coraciiformes; family Alcedinidae; genus Corythornis; species Corythornis vintsioides. The sequence goes on along the minus strand of JAOEGS010016003.1, from coordinate 41,396 downwards.
AAATTGTATTTTTCTGGTGTTTCCAGAACCCACCTCTCACCAGGTGGAAGATACAGAACTACTCACATTGTTTCTAATAATTACTGTGTCTTTCTCACCTCTGTAGACCCCCAGAGTGATGGGAGACCTCATGAAGAGCTGACAGGGTCACACACAGACTGGTTAACACTCAATGTTGGAGGAAGATACTTCACCACCACACGGTAACAATGCAGCTCTTTGGGTTTGGTCTAAAAGGATTTGATTTCAGTCAAGTACATTTTCAGTCAAGTAAAATTTCAGAGCAGCTGCTGATGCACATTCAGCTGGTGAGTCTTCAGGTGCTCTTGTAAAAGAGCTAGAAAAATAAATTCCAAAGGAGTAGAAAGTCTTTGATTTCTGCACCTTGCTCTGTGTTTTCTATTGGCTACAGACTTGGCAACTAATTAATTCTCAACCAGCTTCTGTGAAACAAAACTCTTGAAAAGCCTGAACAGACCTGGATTTATCCTTTCAGTTCTTGTTTCAGATACAGCCCCTCAGTTCAGAAACCTGTTTTGTTCCCACACTGAAATGAACTCCATGAAGAGTTGATCAGAAACACCAACCAGCAGGTTTGGCTGCTGAGGAAATTCTGCCATTGCAAAGAGAAAATTGCACTGCTTTTGTTCTTTTCCAGGAGCACTTTGGTTAATAAGGAACCTGACAGCATGTTGGCCCACATGTTTAAAGACAAAGGTTGGTATATTGAAAGAAACTCTTTGTTTTTTGCTTTGTTTTAAGCTAATCAATTAGCAAAGTAGGCAAAACGAGTTGAGGCTCTTGTTCTGCTGTTAAAATGTCCAAAGTATATCAAAGCAGAATGTCTAATTGGGTTTAAAATCATTGTTTATTTCTCTATTGCTCAGGTAACAGCACCTTGCAGACTCTAAATGCCACTTCCATCCCAGTTCATCTTTTGCTTTGCTTCATTTGCATCTTGATTAGCTTTACCCACAAAGCCAACGAGCAAACACTTTAGAGCCAGGAGATGAGGGCAGACTGAAGTCTTAATTCTAGCAATGATTCTTTTGGCTGTGATAAAAATTAGTGACTTAGAGCAGGAGAAATAGTGACTTAGAGCAGGAGAAATAGTGACTTAGAGCAGGAGAAATAGTGACTTAAAGCAGTTTCTTTTAAGCTGATTCTCTTTGCCTTCCTTCTCTCCAAGAAACACCCATGCAGGTGGAATATTTCATAACCCAGTGGTCCAAAACTGAGGCAAATGCTTTTCTATGACTAGAACCAGTATAATTTTCTCTCTTTCTCTCTCTGTTGTGGCAACAGATGCCTGGGGGAACAAGCAGGACCCCAGAGGAGCATTCCTGATCGACCGAAGCCCTGAGTACTTTGAGCCCATTCTGAACTACCTAAGGCATGGGCAGCTGATTGTCAATGATGGCATCAACCTGCTAGGTAGGTGTCTCCTGGGTGCCACCTCCCAGCTTCTCCCTCTCCACAAGGTAAATTTGCCCTCTGGTAAATGTGGTGAGGTCAAGGGTGGGGGGGTTTGTACCCTCATCTAAGTGTTTGGGGTTTAGCTTTGGATGCTTGGTTGGTTGGATGAACTCTTTCCATAGCTTGAAAAAAGCATTGCAGAGTCTCTCTGCTGGCTCAGTGACTGGCAGTAAGGGTGGATTTGGGATCTTGAACCTCATACTGGCACTGGAAACATCCTTTCTGTGTTATTTTTTTCCTTCCAGCTGCAGGAAGGCTCATTTTTCCTCTATCCAGTTACATCTAATGTGTGAAGTTGTCAGGTTTATTACTTTATCCAGTTCATGTAGACATGAGGAAGAATTTCTTCCTCAGGAGGGTGGGAGACCCTGGCACAGGGTGCCCAGAGAGGTGGGGGCAGCCCCACCCTTAGCAGTTTCTCAGGCCAGGCTGGATGGGGCTCTGAGCAAGTGGGAAGTGTCCCTGCCCTGGAACTGGCTGAGCTTTCAGTCCCTCCCAACCCTGACCATCCCATGATTCTCTGAGCTGTGTTAGTGCAGCTAAAACCTCTCCAAGATACCAAGCAGGGAAAGGAGATGGGATTGATGCTCCTCTCAGAGTAAGGATGGCTCAACCCAGACTCCCTGACCTTGCTCTTGGTGTGGGCAGAGGAACCATAGAATGATTTGGCTGGAAGAGACCTGTAAGATCATCAAGTCCAGCCCTCAACCCTACACTGCCAGGAGTGTCCTGCTTTAAATCTCCCTGGAATCAAGCCCTGCTGCTTTCTTTGGGCAGGTGTTCTGGAAGAAGCCAGGTTCTTTGGCATCGATTCCCTCATTGAACACCTGGAAACAGCCATTAAGGTAACTTTGCTTTGCTTTAATCCATGCATGCACCTGTCCCATTCTTCCCAGGCAATGGGGAACTCAGTCCTGTCTGTCTTAACAACTTTCCCAACAGAATTCCCAGCCAGCTGAGGATCACTCCCCTATCTCCAGGAAGGAATTTGTCCGATTCCTGCTGGCAACTCCCACCAAGTCTGAGCTACGTTGCCAGGTGGGAAAACCCCCTTTTTTTTTACTCTTGATCTCCAGGGGTGGTGGTGAAATCTCTGGGGGTTAAATCCCCTGCAGGGGCAGGCTGACCTTGCCATAACACCCAAGTGGTGGTGGTGAAATCTCTGGGGGGGTTAAATCCCCTGCAGGGGCAGGCTGACCTTGCCATGACATCCAAGCAGCTGTTCTGCTCTCCTCCTTCAGTGGCTTTCCTGGAGGAGCAATTCAAGCTGTCCTGTTTAAGGGTCAAATCCAACTTGGAGTGGGCAAGGGCAGTGCCCATTTCTGGAGCTTCAGGGGACTCTCCTGGTTTGGTTTTAGGGTCTGAATTTCAGTGGAGCAGATCTTTCCCGCCTGGATCTCAGATACATCAACTTCAAGATGGCCAACCTGAGTCGCTGCAACCTGGCACATGCCAACCTGTGCTGTGCCAACCTTGAGAGAGCTGACCTCTCTGGATCTGTGCTTGATGTAAGAACTGGTGGCTCCTGCCACTCTGGGCTGTTCCCCTGCAGTGCTTTCAAGGGAAGAAGAATTGCAATGAGGAGTGGAAAAGGCTCTGAGCACCCTGCCCTAGGTGCAGAGGTCTCTGCTCTCACTAGGGGGTTGGACCAGATGAGCTCTGGAGCTCCCTGTGCCCAGTGCTGGGATAAGGGGGAGTTGTTGAGTATTTGCTGCAATTGTTGCAGTTTGATCTGCCTTCTGAAGCTTTTTGAAGCTGTTAAGGCAAAAAAGGGGCCCAGGGCAACTGCCTTCCTGAGGATAGAGGTGTAACTTGCTCACAGTAATCAGGGTTCACTTCAGAAACAGGAATGAAAACTACTCAGCTGGGGAACCTGGGGTTGCTCAGCCTGGAGAGAAGGAGGCTCAGGGGAGACCTTCTGGCTCTGCCAGCTCCTGACAGGAGGCTGGAGCCAAGGGGGGTTGGGCTCTGCTCCCAAGGGACAAACACCAGGAGAAGAGGAACCAGCCTCAAGTTGCCCCAGGGGAGGTTGAGGTTGGAGCTGAGGAACAATTTCTTCCCCTCCAGGGCTGTCCCAGGCTGCCCAGGGCAGGGGTGGAATCCCTGTGACCCCTGGAGGGGTTTCCAAGCCCCCCATGGAGCTGTGGAGCTGAGGGCCACGGGGCAGTGGTGCCCTGGCAGTGCTGGGGGGTGGTTGGACTCCATATAAAGGTCTCTTCCCTGATCATTTGTGGTACCTGTCTCTTGTTACCTACCAGTGTGCAAACCTGCAGGGGGTGAAGATGTTGTGTTCCAATGCAGAAGGAGCATCTCTGAAGGGGTGCAATTTTGAAGACCCCTCAGGCCTTAAAGCTAATTTGGAAGGTAAGAAGTTTTTCCTTGTTAGATGCTCTGGAAAATGACCCAGGTGTTTATAAATCCAGATGGGCCATGAAATCTTTAGTGGTGGTTTGAACAATCCATGTTTCCATGAGGCCACAAATACCAGCCTGAGTTTGTGACCATCATTAAATCCCAAATTCTACTTCAACCTGTATCCATCACTCTGAGGAAGCCTCATTTTGGACCTGCTGTGTTTCTGACTGGTTTTCCTGCTTTTCCTCCTGGTGTGTTTCAGGTGCTAACCTGAAAGGTGTTGACATGGAGGGCAGCCAAATGACAGGAATTAATCTGAGAGTGGCAACCCTGAAAAATGCCAAACTAAAGAACTGCAACCTCAGAGGAGCAACGTTGGCAGGAACTGATCTGGAAGTGAGTTACAAATCATTTCACTTACTGGTCAACTGGGGGATTGCTGGTTGTGGGCTGAGCTCTCCCAGCTTCAAACTGGGGGATTGCTGGCTGTGGGCTGAGCTATCCCAGCTTCAAACTGGACAGAGTGCTCTAGTCCTTTCTCAGCCTTATCTATGGATGACCCAAGGAATCCTGTTTTATTGCAGCCTCAGTTTGGAAGGTGACTAGTGTTGCACTTGGCAGCACCTCAAAGTCCCAGGAGGGGTTTGTGTCACCTTCAAAGTGGTGCTTGGAAGTTCTGCTGAGCTTTCTGCAGGTGAGGTCAGGCCAGCACTGAGGAGCTGGAGAGAGATCCAGCTGCCTGCATTTGGGGAGGGGCTTTTCTTTTTGATCCTGGGCCATGATTTGTGGAGTAGTGATGGGATCTTACCTGACTGCTGGCACAAAGCTGCAGGCTCTGTGTGTGGCTGCTCTTCCTCAAGTACTGGAGGAGAATCCAGAGCAGTGGCTGGTGAGATTGCAAGAGGCAGCTCCTTCCCAGCTTGGTTCAGCAGGCAGTAGCTCCTGGAAGAGAATCAGAGGAAGATTACAAGTCTGACAACAGAAATCCAGCTGTTCCTGTGCAAAAATAAGTAACTAGAACTCTAAACCAGAGCAGCAGACTCACACTGGGATTTACAGATCTATAGGTAGTGAAGGTAAAGCTGTGACCTGAGCTCTGGGTCTAGCCCATTAACACTTCTTTTTCCTTTTACCCTTTAGAATTGTGATCTCTCAGGTTGTGATCTCCAAGAAGCTAATCTGAGGGGATCTAATGTGAAAGGAGCTATCTTTGAAGAGATGCTGACACCTTTGCACATGTCCCAGAGTGTCAGATAGGGAAGAGGACTTGCTGAAGAGGAAGGAATCAAAAACATTCATTGTGACTTTCTTCACCTCCTCCCCTTATTAAGTTAAAAGTAATGGTTATTAGACAACTCCCATCTGCAGTAGTGCCTAAGTCAACTCTTCTTTGATCACTTTGTGGGGAGGGAGCTTTGAAGAGGTAGAAACAGTGTCTGTTTGTACCTTTGAGGGAGCTGGTTCTAGAACCAGAAGGTGTGTGTGTGTGTGGGGAGGGAGAAATAGATTCATTGTTCAGCATTGCCTCACTTTGGAATGCATTTTAATTTATAAAGCACAAGATATGCAATTCTATTTATTAAATCTGTAGCTGCAATATGGATAGAAAATGTTATTCCTGGATAGTAGCAACAAAGTTCAGGTTTCCAGGTAGACTGGTGTATTTACAGCTGGTTCCCTGATCCATGCACAGTGTATGAAATGCCAGGTGTGGTTCAGCCCATGGCCACAGGATGTTTTCAGGTACTTTCTTCTTCTGGGATGAAAGCAGTAGTTCAACTGGGAATATATTGCCTTGGGAATGCAGGTAGAGAACAGCTTTATCCCCCTCTGAAATGCACAGTGGAAGCTGCTGCCCACACAGCAGCTTGAGTTACAACCAAACCATCCCTGCTCAGAAATGAGATGTCTTCTTTACTCCTTTCCCCATGAGTGTGAAACTGCACCACCCATCACAGCTGGTAAGGAAAATTTCTCTTGTTTTCCAGTGTCCCAACCACTCCCACCTGTAGATTGATTTTTTTTCTTTCATTGTGGGGAGTTAAATGTCCAGAGGAAAATAGAACACTGGGGCCCAGCACATGCCCTGTACTCCTGTCAGTACTCCAGTAAATGGATATTTTATCCCTGTTCCCCCTCAGTGTTCTATGCAAACACTCCTGGACCTGGAATCCTTGGAAGCATGGGCATAAAACCACCTTTTCCTAGCCAGATCTTAGTATTTTCCCTTTGCACCTGCTTTCAAGGGGCTGTAAAAGAGCCTTGCACAGGTCAGCAAGCAGGGAACTGGGGGAGTTGTGCAGAGCAGGGAGCCTCCCAGCAGCTTCCAGTGGAGCTGCACTTCCCAACAAGCAGTTTCCAGTGTGGTACCAAATCCAGTTGTCACCTAACACAACGTGTTATGCACAATCACAAAGCACACAAAGAAACTATACCAAAAAAAAAAAGAGAAAGGTGCATCAAGAACTCTTACCTCAGATGCTTCTTTAAACACCCCAAAGTTCAAACTAACTTGGAATCTAAGGAAACAGAGCTGGTGCTGGAAGTTTAGAACCAGTGTATCCTACAACTTCCAGGCAAGAGGTTGAGTTCCATGGTTACTGCAGTGGGTTGTCTTTTACCTGCAGTGCAATTTCCCATCCTCAGAGTCTTGTTGTGACAAAAATGCTGCTTTGCCATCAATCTAGAAAATTCAGGACCAGAACTGGGGGGGAACTGCAGGATTCTCCCTTCTTTTCTAGTTGGATTGACTCAGGCAAATGAGATGAACTCCCTGGGACTCCAAATCTCACAGCCATGTGGCTCAGAATTGGGGTTTTATTTCCTCCAGATTCCCAGGCTTCCTGATCTTGCTCTAGGTCAACATCATCTCCCTGGAGAAATACAGTTCTAGATTCCAGGGAATTAGTTCAGTGTGGTTTTTGGAGTCCTCCCACCTCATTGCTTTTCTTGAGAGAGTGATGTGTCTGTTGCAGTAGAAGATGCCTAGGGCTAGAGAAATAAATGAATTATTTTTCTTTATCATATTTTGTAGCTGGCAGAAGTCAAATATTGTATGGAAATAATAATAATAAAAATCTATTTTCATAATCACTGTATAAAATCTATTTGAACTTTCACTGAAGCACTATGTTTGGAAGAATCACAGCATGTGGCATCATCCATTCACAGCTGACTTTCAGGTACCTCTTTTGCTATGACAAAACTTGTCTGAACAGCCCAAAGTGGCCTGGTCAGGAATTGCAGGTTCCAACCTCATTGAAATCACCTGAATAAAAGTGTGAGATGGAAAAATGTCTTGGTTGTCTTCATTAAAAACTCAAAACAAAGCAGAGTTGCTTTGTCACCCTTGCAGAAACTGCTTGGTGAGAGCTGCTGAGGGGCACCAGAGCAGAAAAAGGAGATTTAGTGAGAGGTGCAATTACTGGGCTAAGCAAACCCCCTTCTTTCTTTAAATGTCATCCTTCTGGATGAAAAAAAAAAAAATCTTCTGTTTACCTCTAAAAACCTCCAGTTTTGCTAAAAAGGAGCCTTCAAACCCTCCTGAATTGAGGTGCCCACCCCCAGGAGATGCTTCTCCCACTGCAGCTGAACTATTTGCACAGCTTGAGGGAAATCTGGCTCCTCTTGCCATGAGTAGGAGGAGCATTAGAGCAGGGAGAAGAACTTTGCTAGTCACTAAATCCTCCTTCAATTATTGACTTCCTAAATTACTCTTAATCCCTTAATCTCCACGAGGTGGGGGGAGCAAGGAAGGGTGTTGTGAGGAACAGGGAACAAGATACACTCAGCAGCACAGAGAGCTGCACAGCAAAGCAAAATAACTACCCAGTGGAGAAAAAATGAAGTAGCTGGAGTCAAAAATGACTGGATTTCACCCCTGCATGCACATAACTGTCAATTCCTATCTAGACCTGCAGTGCAGAAGCTCTGAAGGAAGGAAAACATGCTCAGACACACACATAGATGTAAATAAAATCCAAATTAACAGCAGTGGCTGGGAGTCCTTCATGGAAAAATCATGCCAACAAAACCTGTTCCCAGTCTCATGCACTCCTCCATTTGCTCAGTTTGATACCACTTGGTAATTCAGAGACCAAAGAATATCAAGGCACCTTAAGTTAGGATTTAAGGAGGGCTCAGGAGAGGGTAAAACACTGGGATATGAGGAAGAATTTCTTCCCCAGGAGGGGGTGAGAGCCTGGCCCAGGGTGCCCAGAGAGGTGGGGGCAGCCCCATCCTTGGATGTGTTCAAACCCAGGCTGGATGGGGCTCTGAGCAACCTGCTCTAGTGGGAGGTGTTGGAAGTGGAAGAGCTTTCAGGTCCCTCCCAACCCTGACAATTCCCTGATTCCATGAAATGCTCTGTGCACTTGAGCTCTTGTCCAGGCACCAAGAGACCATTTCCCTCATTCCTGCTGTCCACAGGGACTAAACTGAAACCCTCAGCCCTTCCAAACCCACTCACCAAATTCAGATTCCTTCAAGAACTTCAAAACTTGGAAGAGAAGACTGGGAATTTTCCAAGGGACCCCAGCAGCTGGCTAAAGCTGAGTGGCAGATTTACAGCCCCTGCAAAGAAAAGCTGTTCCTGTCACAGCTCGTGGAGAAAACAGCTCAATTTAATGTCTCCACTGGGGTGGAGAGGGGGTGTGCCAATTATGTGCTTTATTCCTGCTGCATCCCAGCCCTTTGCAGAGCCAGGAGGTAGAATTAGGCCAGGTGACCTGCTGAGCAAGGTTTGGTGCTGGGGGGGTTTGGGTATAAAAACCAGGGGCTGAGTGAGCACACAGAGCTGAGCTGGAGTGAGCCTTGGGCAGCAGGTAATGGGCTTCAGTATTCCTCAGACCCTTCTGACTTACCCAGTGCTTACACAGCCTGCTGGGAGGAGAATCCTGCATGGAAAACAGCCTGCAAAAGAGCAATTTTTAAGGAGAAGGGACATTAGAAATTATGAGGATGAGAATGATTAGGATGAGAAGTCATCATTAGATTATTATAAATTATTAGGATGATAAATCAGCTCAGCTGGACCCACCCCTGAAATATCAAGAGGGACTTGGATGGAACTTTTGAAGTCCAGGCTTGCCTAAAAATCCAAAAGGGTGACAAAACCCCCTAATTTATAAAATCTTTTTTTTTTTCATCTCTTTCTAATGATGTAACCCACACTTGGAGAGGCTCAGAATCCAGCTGTAGCTCACACACACTGCACACTGGGTGCAGCAGATCCAGAATTGTACTGGTTGTTTTAATCTTCTAAGATAAAATTGGAGCTGTAACATCATTCTGAGCAGAAATCTGTTTTATTCTCTCACAGGATGGAGAAATCCAGGAAGATCTTTGCCAGTGTCCTCCTGTTTGGCCTGGCTATGGAAGTCTGCTTGGCTCAGCACTGGTCCTATGGCCTGCAGCCAGGAGGAAAGAGGGATGCTGAGAGCCTGGCAGAATCCTTTCAAGAGGTAGGTCCTGAACTGTGAAATAACCCTGGGTTGGCAGCTTGGATCCTTCACCTGTGCCAGGCATAAGCACAAAGAGGGGATGTAGGCATCACCCTCTACCTGCAGCTGCCACTTTCCCCCAGAACACACAGAAAATGGTGTTATTACTTTCTTTTCTTATTTGTTTCTTCAAGTAATAACTGCAAAGTGCCTGGCATTAGGGCAAGATGCCATCTGACAGCCCTGCAGGGAGAACAGGGCTGGCTGGCACAGACAGAGGGGTGGAAGTTGGAGCTGCAGTTGAAACCTGAGTTCATCCTCTCCCTGAATTTCAGCCCATGCTGAATCCCCATTCAGCTGCTTCCCTGAGAACAGGGCACCAGGCAGCTGGGACAGGGTGCCCAGTTAGATGATGAGGAATGAGATGGCCAAGCAGATGGGGAAAGTTCTGTCCAGCAGCTTTTTCCCCCCTCTCCCTTCATGTGTTGGCTCTTGGACCAGCAGTTGGAGCCTCCTGACAAGCACCAGGTGACTGAAGCTGAGCCCTGCAGTAACAGGGGCATCTTCACCTGGAGCCAGGGTCGAGCTGCTTGAGCAGTTAAATCTCCTCTCACCAAGGCTCTGTCACTTCCCTGCAGCTGGCAAATGAAATGGAAAAATTAGGGGAAGTGGAGAAGCTGGAATGTCCAGGTTCCCATCAGCACTCCCACAGCAGTGACCTCAAGGAAGCCATGGTAAGGAACACAGCTTTTTTTTTTTCTTACTATTGGAAAATTAGGAGATTTCTCCATGTTCTGGGGAGAAAAAAAAGTGGTGGAGGAAGAGGAAGAGGGATACAGGTTCCCATGGCTCTGCCCCTGTGATCTGCAGTGTTCCCACTGCCTGAATTCCTGGGACAGGGCTGTGTTATTCACCCAGATATTTTCCTTATGTTCTCACTGTGGCAATGTCATTTACTCAGGAAAACTCAAACCAAAAGCAAGTCAAACACATTCTGCCTTAATCCAAATCTCTGCAGCCCTCACAGATGCTTAACTTCAAAGGTGCACTTTGCCAGCTGAAGGATCCAGCCATATGGAAGCTGCTGCTCCCAAAGTCCCTAGGCTGGGAAATGTATTTTCCATTAGATGTTCCAAAGCAGTGACAGCAGAGACTTCTCACACTAACTGCCACAGAAAGATGCTCCCCAGCAAAAAAACCCCCTGCTTTTTAATTAATACAGCAACACCTTGATGAGGCCAGATGGTCACTCCTTTCTGCAGAGCATCTCTGAGCTGTCCCTGCCACTTGAAACTCTCAATCCTTGGATATTCCTGCAGAAATTATCCAAGCAATAGATGGGTTTTTGTCATTTCTTTCAGGTCATCTTTAATCCTATTTGTACTGAACACTAAATGGGATTTTGTCCCTGATTCTGCCTCTCCACAGCTCTACTTGCAGCAAAGGGAACTGAAATATTTAGATTTTTGCCTTTTTTTTGTTGGTTTTAACTGGGGAGAGTGTGTTAGGCAGGCAGAGCAGCACCTCTGGGGATTTCAGGTGAGCCCTTGATATTCTTGCTCTCTGAGGGCAAGTGGCTTTTCTCTGCAGGGCTGAAGGCACAGCCCTCAGCCCAGGTTTGCTGGTGATCTCTTGCAGAAGTGGGAAAAATTCTAACTTTTTTACTTGCTTTACTTTTTACCTTACTTTTTACTGTGTTCTTACCTTAATTTATACCTTTTTGCCTGTTATTTACCTGTTACTTTACCTTTTTTACCTGTTATTTACCTGTTACTTTACCTTTTTTACCTGTTATTTACCTGTTACTTTACCTTTTTTACCTGTTA
>JAOEGS010016003.1:20044-30155 GCA_025447755.1 Corythornis vintsioides | reverse complement strand
CTTAATTTTTACCTTTGACTTTACTTCTTACCTTAATTTTTACCTTACTTCTTCCTTTATGAAGTTTTTCTGTTACTAGCACCCTCATCTCACTCCTGCAGCAGTCTGAACTATGTGTCCCTCTGATTTCTCTCTCCTTAATGACACTGAAAACAAATGAAAACTTGTTTTTTTTCCAGCTGCAGCTTTTCCAATCTAACACATTCCTGGAGCTGCTACAGGAATGTTAAGCAATGAGAGGGGAGGTGCCTGGAAATGATCCACCCTGGGGAAAAACTTGCCAATGATCTCCCTCATTTCCTGGAGAAGCTGGTAGTGAGGACAAACAAAACTACACCTTGCTAAGGAGGGGGGAAAACCAACATATTCAGAGCTCATCTCTGCAAAACACCTCAGGCTTTTCAATGTGAGGCAAGAACACAGATCAGCATTCCCAGCAGGATGTGACCCAGGAGCTCAGCTTCCATCTGAACAGTGCTGAGGTGGAGAGAGGATCACAACAGGGCAGCTGTGCCACTGGCACCACCCTGTGCCCCTTCTGCCATCCCAGTTCCCACCTCTGGTCTGCAGCTGCTGCCTCTCCTGAGCTGCTGGCACAGTCCTAGGGCTGGTGGGTTGCACTCCAAGAGCTGGACCCCTGAGCAATGTCACTTTGGGGCCATTCTCAGTGGCAGTTCCATTTCCCTGGATGCTCAGATCCAGGGGCAGGTGGCAGAGAGGCCACCTTGGGTCAGATTTGTGTCATCCCAATCCCCCCTTCCAAAGGGGTTCACAAGCAAAATATTTTAGCAGCTCAAAACATTAATTTATTCTTTTTTTTCATTCTTCAGGCTTAAAAATTCCAACATATTTCTTCTCTTCCAACCAAAAATGTCTGTGTGATTTACAGGGAAGTCTGATCCAAGGAGAACCCAGAAGGAAGAACATTTAAACCCAAGGAGCCCAACAGAACAATGGACCCAGAATAAGGATTCAAAGCTATGTTCCAATTAATTCCTAATTAAATGGCCTTGGATTGCATGATGTGAATAAATCCCCTGAAGTTGCATTGAGGAGGATTGGTGTTTTCATTATTACCTGACATGTAGAAGGGAACACATTCCAGTCCAGACTGTGTGTCCTGCAGTGAAAACTTGGCTGGAACTGTATTTTATTTTTCCCCCCAGGTACAGACAATCCATTGCCTGATCTGGATAAAACAGTAACACAGCTTTGTTAAAAATCAACATTAAATAACCTGCTGGAATTCAGTTCCACTCACACTTCAGTTGCCCATTGATTAATGACTGGTAGATGCTCTTTTTTTTTTTTTACTGGTTCACTCATAAAAACTACATTTATTTGAAAAAGGTATTTACAAACTTTACAACAGTTAATACATTTAAAAAACCATGAAAATTTATACACCTTGCTTTACACTTAGTGAATCCTGTGTCATGTACCCAGAGAGGTGCAGACTCCCTTTCCAAAGCTTAGCTGCTACTCTCTTAAGAGCCAGTTTCAGACATGGTTTTGCTTAATAAATTGCAGAGAACTGAAAGAAAAGAGGTAAAAAAAGGAAATAAAGCAATAAAACCAAACCCCAGTCTGCAGAGGTGGGGGGTTGGATCTAAAACATCCCATCCCAGAGCACTTGACACCACATCCATAGTCTCCTGAACTCAGGACAAACAGCCCCCAAGGTTTTTATCCATCTCATTAAATCTTTACACCATCAACAAAGCAAAACTACACTGCATCTTGGGGCAGTGCTGAGGGTTTACCCCCCACTTTCATGCTGGGATTCCAAGCACAGCCTTAAACCAGACCAGTCAGACCAGTAAAGCACCAACAAACACCATTCCCCTTGGGCTCAGCTCCCTGGGCTCTCTCTACAGTGCCCAGGCACATGGTGGTGAAGGGGATTTGATGTTCACAGGAGTTGGTGAAGCTCCTGAGCTTTGGAAAAGCTCCTCTCCTGCTGTGCAATCAATTCAAATATATTATCTACTTTTTCTCTCTCACCCTGGTCCACTAACTCATTTTGGTCCACAACAGTAAATGTTAAGATAGAAGAGTTTTAATTAAAAGAAGGCAGCAGTAATGAATGGGTCAGGAATATTTTCAGTATTAAAAAAGAAAAAAAGGATTACAGTTAAATTACAGACACCTTAAACCTCTCATTTCCATTTACAATCCTAAAAATAAATAAGGAGAGAAGATCTGAGCCATTATTGGTCCAAGTGGAAGTCCCTGGGAGTGTGTGAAGCACACCCTGGGCTCTGAACAACCTTCAGAGCAGGTTGTCAGCTGCAGGATCCCAAAAGCCACTGCAGACACCATGGTATTTTCTGCCACCACAGAGCTGCTCTCCCTGGAATCAGTGTCCTTTCCTAATCCACTCATCCACTGAAATGGAAAACTGGCTGCTTCTCTCCTAGCCTGGATGGGGATTAGAGCCTGTAACATTTTTTAAAGGAATTTAATCACAGTGTGAGAAATTTTAATTAAAAGCTCCAGGAAACAAGTGTTGAGTGGTATTTCTCCAAAGGAAAAAAACCAAACCAACCAACCAATCCTCCAAGACTTGAAATTTAACACGAGCTTTGAACATCATGGCTGTGAAATGGGATTAGAATTTTGTCTTCTCTGCAGACTGGATGTTTAACTTGGAGATTCTGTTTTACTCCAGAGTAGGAATTGGGTAGAAATGCTGCTGTTTGGTTTCATGGAATGCAGAGATGACATTGTCATGGACTGGGCTCCCAGTCTCATTTGTAGCCCTCCAGTTGCAAAGACAATAAATAACATTCCCATCAACACAGAAAGATGAATCTCCTGCTGAAAGCTGAGCAGAGAGCCCTTCAACTGTCTCTGAAAAGAAAAACCTCAGAACTTAGGTAGGCACTGGGGAAAAAAAACCAGGAGGCTGTTGGGATTTCTCCCAAGAGTGGGGATTCTTCTTTCCCCTTTACTGAGATGTGCCAGGCTCAGTTCTGAGGTGCCCAAGTGCCTTTCAAACCTGACACCTGGAAGCCAAAGCTTTGCTCTAACACTGGCATGAAGCCCCAGGTCATTTAGGCAGAGTTCAGACAGCCTTCCATCCTGCACCTCCAAGCAAACTGGGGAAGGACAGAACTCTCCCCAGCCCACAGCCAGCAACACATTTCAGAGTAACACTCCACTCCTGTTCCTGAAGTTGCTTTTGCCACTTCAGAATCCAGGACAAAATAAAGCCAAGAAATAAATTATCTTAGGAAGGGAAATCTCCCTGCTCTGTTCTCTTACACCTTTCCTTCCAGCTGGGGTGATGCCTCATCCACAATAGCCTCCAACTGGCTAAAGGCAGCCAGCAGCCTGAACAAACCCAGATAAAGGTGTTTAACCACCACAGACAAACCTCTGGCTGGGATTCCAGCAAAGTTCTCCTTTCTTCCTGCTGCTTTGGCAAAGGAGTTGAAAGCAAACCTGCTCTGGAAAGGAACTGCACCCGAGGACAGGTAACAGGCAGGTGTGGGATGGAGAAAGGCACTCAGTTCATAGCTCCTGTCAAGGTGCTTTTCACAACCCAGCCCCCATTTTGCTGTTCTGCCTGAAGCAAGACAAAAAGTTCTTGTCCAAGTGGAGTTGCAGAGGTTGCTTCAGTTCACGGGTGCAGCAAGAGGAAGATGGGAATTGCAAGAAGAGGAAGAGTGGACAAAAAAAATCAAGAGAGACAAGAAACCCCTGTGGTTTTCAAGTCAAGCACCATCTCTATCCAACAACACAAGGTGGAGCTGACAAGGCCTAGAGTGCAGAGAGGGGGGGGAACCATGGTCACGTTGTCCAGAAAGGGTTCTGAGATTCCCCCTGGGAAGGCAGCAGCTCAGCAGGCAGTTGTGGGCAAACAGGGCTGGGGATGGATAGGATGTGACTGCAGGGCAACTTCCAGAACATCTCCAACCTGCTCTGTGACCTGAATCCACCAGGATGGCTCCTTGGAAAGCAATCTGCTGCAGAGCCAGGCAGCAAAGCACAAGCAGCTCCTGCAAGTGTCTTTAACTGGAGGCACAGTGGAGCCAAAGGAATAGATAAGAAGAAAAGTTCTGCTTCAGTCTGAACAACAAAAAAACACATTAAAAAATCCCCAGGGTTTGTCTTTCCCTGGAAAAGGCTTTGCTGAGAGAAGATTTCAATAGGGTTAATGAAGTTCAGTTGCTCAGGAAGGCAGTAAGTCCTCTGAAGTCATGTGAGCAGAGAAAAGAATGGTGCAAAAACCCCCAGCCAACAGTATTTGCATTCACTATGGGGAGGGTCTTCAGTGGGTCCCCCCAGCTGCTACAAACACAGATCAAGGGGGGTGAGAAACCTGCCACAGATGGGTGCAGGATAAAAAAAAAACAACCCAGAGGATGAGAATGGTTTAGATTTGTGTGAATCTGCCCAGTTAAAGTGAAGTTGAAACCATCAGACTTGGTTTCTGAGGTCAGGATGTGGAACTGGTTTCACACACTCCATGCTCTCCCAGTTGCTGGTACCAGTACAGTTACTGGTAGCAAAGCAGCTTCTATTCTTCCCATGGATTCACAGAGAAAAGCAACTTGCTGCCACCCTGTTAAAAAGCAGAAAGATGAAATACTGTCCCAGGTCCCAGCTGCAAGTGCCAAGCCAGCAGCCAACAGAATTCAGGGAGGAAATATCAACTGCTCCCTTCACCAAAAGTGAAATGATGACAAAAGTGCTGGTGAACTTCAACCAAACCCTCCACTGGGAGTGAGCAGAGCCACTGCTTGAGCAGGGATAGTGCAACACACTTCATCTGCAATGTGTGATGACTAGCAGGGAAAAAGCAAACCAAAGAAATAAAGCAATACTTATTCTGCTAACAATGCTCCAGGAGCCTGCACATCTCAGACTGCTTCTCCACCTGGTGTGGCTTTCCTTGCTTCAAACCCTGTGCCAGAATCACACTGGGAATGAGCTGCTGAAATTGTCAGGGGAATAAAAATAGAACAGACAAGACTAAGAGAAGAATTCCAGTAAGGTGACCTCTCCCACTATGTGATTAGTGTCTTGGTACTGGGAAGGTAAACCAGAGGTTAAGGAAGAGTCACAATCACAGTTCCTTGTGGTATTTCCCCAAAGAAAGCTCCAAGGGGAGTGAATGGGATGGCAGGTGAGTGTTTAGGGTGAGAGAGCCAGTAAAAAGCCAGCAGCCATTCCACACTGGGCACTTGCTGGTGCAGCAGCAGGGGATGATCCTCACTGCAGCCCCTGCTCTGAAGAGACAACACTGGATTTTCTGGTCTTTGGGGGTGGAGGGGGAGGTTTGGCCTCACGTCTGCTGGGCAGGGGTGGAGCAACCTGAGAAGAGGAAAAAAAAAACACACAAA
The DNA here is from genome assembly GCA_025447755.1 of Corythornis vintsioides. Classification (NCBI taxonomy): domain Eukaryota; kingdom Metazoa; phylum Chordata; class Aves; order Coraciiformes; family Alcedinidae; genus Corythornis; species Corythornis vintsioides. Next base: position 24,804 of record JAOEGS010016003.1, on the reverse strand, counting down.
AAACCCCAATGGTTATCAGCAACTTGAAACATTCTGCTTTACCAAACAAGTTGCCCTGCACTTGACAGTCCTCTCTTGAATGAGGAAAAAAAACCAACCCCAACCTCTTTATTCTTTTGTGGTTTCAGGGAGTGAACCAGTAAAAACCATGAGAGAAGTTTCAAGCAGCACCACCCCAGAAAGCAACTTGGAAAATTCCACTGGTGCCTCCTTCTCAAAAGATGTTTTGGGAAAAAAAACCCAAACAAAACACAACATCTAAAAATAAAATAAAGTCATAATAAGAAAAGTCAGCTCTGATTTCCTCACCTCTGCAGAATTCCTGGGGTTGCTGTTCTCATAGGGTTTGTTTTTGGGTGGAGGGGGGGGTGGGGTGCTCTGTAAACCAGCAGCTGCCAACCCATCAGCTTGCAAGGAGGGAAAACCTGGAGGCAGAAAGAAGAAAAGGAAATTCACTTCCTAGCTGGTGCTTTCCATCTGCTCACACCCCCCTGCTTTAGCAGCTGGATATGTCAGGCTCATCTCCCCTAAGTTCTGAATGCCCCAGCAAAGCTCTGTCTTCATCAACCCATCCTCAGCTGATGTGGAAAACTCACCTCCCCAAGGAGCAGAAAACTGAATCCATTATCACATCAGCAACCTGCTCTGGGGTTTCCTTTCAGCCAGGGCCTCAACCTGAGAATTCACTTTGATTTTAACTCCAGCTGATGGAGCAGAGAAGCACCCAGACTTCAGAAGGATTCCTGGGAAGCTGTCCTGCTACTGATGGCAATTAAAACCTCTAAGCACAGGAGGGAGGTTTCACATTCCCTTCACAGATCTTCCTCCAAGGAGTATTCCTGCCTGTGGTTGCATTTCTGGCTGCTCCCCAAGCTGTTTCTCACCCCCATATATTTGGGGTTTTTTGTTTGGTTTTGTTTTAATCCTCTCACAACAGTTTTGTGCTGTTTGAGTTCATTTATCTCCACTGGATTCTGAATCCACCTGTGAGGAAGGCCAGAGAAGTCCTACAGAGGAACTTCTGCTCCTTCCCAGAGTGCTACAGTGAGAAATGCAGCAGCAAGAGACTTGCCAGGGGAGCTGACACTTCAGCTGGGGGGTTCTTACCTTGGCCACATTTACATCTTGCTTTGGGATTAACTACAGAACTTCTTGGATACTCAGGGAAGGCAACTGTGCAACTTGTTTGCTAATTCTTCATGCTGAATTCCACCTCTTTCAGGTGTTAACATTTCTTAGGTGAGTTTCCAAGCTGTGGAGATTTCTGCCCCTGATGGATCCCATTCTGCCCCTGCAGATCCTGGGAGCCACCAGGTTTCTCTGGAACCTTCTCTTCTCCAGCCTGAACACCCCCAACTCTCTCAGCCTGTGCTCACAGGAGCTGCTCCAGCCTCTGCCCATCCTCGTGGCCCTGCTCTGAACATCTTCCAGCACCTCCAGATCTCTCCTGTGCTGGGGGATCCAGCTCTGGATGCAGCTCCAGGGGGGTCTCCCCAGAGTGGAGCAGAGAGAGACTCCCCTCCCTCACCTGCTGGCCACACTGCTCCTGCTGCAGCCTAGGACATCACTGGTTTTCTGGGTGCCAGAGCTCCCTGAGGGCTCCTGTTGAGCTGCTCACCCCCCAGTACTTTTCTTCAGAGCTGCTCTCAGCCAGTCCCTGCCCAGAGTCACTTTCTGTGAACTAGTTCATAGTCCCTTCCATCTTCTCTCCCTCCCCAGGGAGGTGACCTCAGCAAACACACAGCAATTCCTACTGCTTGCAGGTGCTGTAGTAATTCCTACTGCTTGCAGGTGCTGTAGTAATTCCTACTGCTTGCAGGTGCTGTAGTTAATTCCTACTGCTTGCAGGGGCAGCCTGAAGGCCATGGCAGTGGCTCTAGAGCAGAACTTACTCTGGGTTCTGGGGGTTTTGGGAGTGATTGGTGGTGGGCTGCGTGTAGTCGACTGCTGAAGAGAAGAACCCTGGAGCAAAGTCAGTCTGTTGTCTCCCAACTGAAGACTCTTTGGCCTTTGTGCTTTTCCTGATATGCCCTGCTTGGAACAAAGGGTAAAAACAAAAGCTTTAGGGGTCTGCAAGGCTGCTGCACACCCATCAGGCCATCAGAGCTGGCACAAAGGCATCACCGTGCTCCAGCAAAGCCACGTGTAAGAGGAAGGTGCACCCTGGTGAAACACAAGAGTGAGACCAGTGCACTGGCTAAGCCACATCCAAAGGCACACCCTGTGCTCCCACAACACCCCCTTTTCTCTGGGGTTTTATGAGCTGGGTAGCAAAGCAAACTGGTTTTGCTTTCCCCTAAGAAGAGAAGGTGTCAGGTTGAAAATTGCTGCATTTGACCAGCAGGTCTAGGAACAAATATTTTTTTGGGTGGGGGAAGAAAGTCTTTCCATGAAGCAAACCAGATAAGGGCTTTTAGTGTGATCCAGCTCCTCAGGGGTGTGAAATGAGCCTTTCAGGCTTTACAGAGCACCTGGGACTCAGGAGATGTTGTTCCAGCTCCTTGCAGTGTCCTGGAGCTCTTTGCTCAAAGGTGAGACCATCCTATATGGTCCCAAGAGTCCAGTGTGTGAACATGATGATGCTTTTCAACATCCCTTTCTTGCTTTACAGAGAGGGATGTCACTTAAACAAGTCATTGAAACCACTGGGCTCTGTCTGCAGATCACTCCTCCATCAGGAAGTGGTTCAGCATTGGGCAGAAGGGGCCACACATGGTGCACAGTGAATAGAAAGAAAGACCAAAGCTGCTGGACATGGAGCAAGCCTTGGCTTCCCTCTGGCTTTCCAGCTCCCCAGCAGCCTAATTAAGAGCTGTATAAAATCCATCTGTCCAATTCTTGTGCTGCACTGTGCAGCTAAGGAACAGCCCAGCTATAAAAACCAGCTTCCTCTGCACTCTGCAGTGTCCTTAAGCAAGAATCGACTGCTCATCCACTTCAGTCCAGTGATCACAGGGTAATTTCCCCCCAGGGAGGGTGGGGAGAAGGGAAGGTGGGTGTTCTGTTGGGGAACTCTCAGCTCTCTGCAATGCAGAGCCTTGGCCAGCTGTGCCTGGCTGGCCTAGCAAAGTGGTGCCTACTCCCAGATCATTTCCCTTCTCATTTTACTTAAGTGATCAGCTGCTGACATCACAGTTTGTGGTTTAAATCTGTTTAATCCAGAGGCAGAGGGCCAAGCTTCCTGAAGCTCTAATATTTACAGCCCCAGATGTTCCTCAAGCCTGTCAGTACCAAACAACATGATTCTAGAACCACCAGTTCCCCTGCTCAGAAATATTCTGCAGGCTCCAAGAGCTGGCAGCATCTCTCCAGTCTGATGAGAATTCCTGAATATAAAGCAGCATAACCTGCTCCTGCCAGATTCAGTTCAGATCCTGGGAGAGAAGGGGAAACAGAGCTACTTGTTTCTCATGGAGTTGAATTAGTATCACTGAAAAAAAAAATAAAAACTATTAAATAGAAAAAAAACCCTATAAATAAATAAATAAAACAACTCAGATGCCCAATTCTCACACTCTGACAGCCTCACATAGTCTGGATAACACTCCCAAGGTGAAACAACTGTGCTTTTGGGCTGAAACTTCCCTGTTTGTATGATGTGATCATTCCAAATCCCACTGTCAATTCATGTCAACATTAAAACACAAGTTTTCCTCATAACAACAAAAAAAAGAAAAAGCATGAATTACTCAGATGACCAAGGCTTTTGGAATCTGAACCCCTCCCACTGTTTAATGAGGTTCCCAGTGACAACCATGGTTGAAAGCAAAGGAAACAGTGAGATCTCCTGATGTGGGGATCATTATTAGTTACCATTTTGGAAGTCAGTTCTGTTTCTGCCTCCTTCTCCACAATAACCTGAGACTTGCTAATGCTCCATTCCTTCCTCTTCAGCTTGCTAATCCTGTTATCACCATCATCTTTCAGGGGTAGTTCCTCAGCTCTGGAAGCTGTTGATATTCTTCTTTCCAAGAGAGGCTCCAGAATGGATCTGTGGCACACACCAAAGAGAGTGAAAACACACAAACATGAGTCCAGCAGACATTTCAAGCAGTGCCTGTTAAAAAGCTGTGATCTCTTTAGTTTGCCTAAGAGATGACTCTGAAAAACCTGAGTTATGACCATGGAGTTTTCAGTGAGATCTCTGCTGCTACCCTGGCCACTTTATTATCTACAAGCTCACACAAGACAAAGTGGATCTACTTGCAGGAGGAGCCAGACCTGCCTTTTGTGCTGAACCTCACCACAGAATCTGCTGTGTGACCTCAAGCAGGTCACCCAAACCCTGGTTTTCACAGGCACCCAAACCCTGGTTTTCACAGGGTTTGCAAACTAGATGTTCTGAGAAGTACCACCAGGAAATATTTCCATGTGTGGCAGCTCCACAAATGCAGCTGCAAACAGGTAGGTGCAACAGTCCCTTATGACTGTGCACCTCTCTTGCAAACCACTTCAAACTAAATTACCTCTAGTACCTCACACCTCTGTTTTCCAGCATTCCTGTTCATCTGCCATAGGCTGCCTCCATCCTTCTTCAGTATCAGGGAGATAACTGGGACTCCAGAGACAGAGCTGTGGGCTCAGTTCCCACAGATATACCTAGCTGTGCTTCAAATTCCCTGCCTGTAGAATGGAATCACAGAATTGGCCTCCATTTCATAGAATCAGAGGATGGTGGGGGTTGGAGGGAGCTCTGGAGCTCAGAGTGCAACCCCCTGGCAGAGCAGGGGCACCCAGGGCAGCCCCCACAGGAACAGATG
>JAOEGS010016003.1:0-19944 GCA_025447755.1 Corythornis vintsioides | reverse complement strand
GCAGCCTGGGCCAGGCTCTGCCACCCTCCCAGGGAACAAGTTGCTCCTCAGCTGGAGCTGGAACCTTCTCTGCTCCACTTTCTCCCCAGTGCTCCTTGGGAACTGCAGAGCAGAGCTTGGCCCCTTCCATTGGGCACCCACCCTGCAGAGATTTCTAGACTTGATCAGCTCCCCTCTCTGTCTTCTCTCCAGCCTGAACAGCTCCAGTTCCCTCAGCCTTTCTCCACAGGGGAGATGCTCCAGCCCCTTCAGCATCCTCATAAACACTATCCCTATAGCATTCCAATTTCTCCTCCCTTTATAAAGGTGAGGTCATCACTACTGCAAACAGAGTAAACCTTCATTTTTAAGAGCAACTAATTCCAGCAAAAATCCTCTCCCCAGCTCGCCAAACAGTGTCAGTTACTTACCCATCTGAGCCTGGCCTGGAAGAAGTGCTGTCAGATGAGGTGGAAGATGTTGAGGCCACAGAAGATGCCAGGGATGTGACAGAGAGACGCCTCAGGGTGGAAGACATGATGTAGGGCAGCACCACAGAGCCTGACCTGCTCTGCTTCCTCTCAGTGAGGGAGGGAGGCTGCAGAGACAACACCTTTGTGACCCATCACCTTCCTCCCACGTGGGGAAAGGGGAGAGGGGGGTTTTCTTGAAGGCAAAAGCACTCAGCACCCCTGGGTCTGCTCACCAAAGTTATCACCCCATACTGCTTCTCCACCCTCTTCTTCAGCTCTTTGAAGCAGGCTGTCAGTCTGTCATGCAGAGGCTTCAGCTGCTCTGTCAGCTTCTCACCATGGATCCTAATCCCTTCTGCCAACAGTGGCATCTGAAAGGAGGAAGAGAATTCAGCTGCAAAAGGCCCACTCAGCTCTGCTGCTCCAGGAGGGCACTTTCCACACAGGTCACACATCTCAGATGCACTCAAACGACTTAAATCAGTGTATAGAGGCAAAAAAAAACCCCCAATTGTCCAGTAAGGAAGCTCAGCTGGCTTGTGACAATAGTAACCTGACTGTTTGAGCTCCCTGTGTTCAAGGAATATACTGGATCTGCCTGAGCTGGAGTTCATTTTCCTCCCAGCAGCCCTCCCAGTGCACTGGGAGCTGGAAAGGTGCTGGGAACCCCCCCAGGTTGGGGCTGCTGCTGGGCAGGGGGTAGAGCAATGTACCTGTAGAGCAATGAGCTGCTTAAGCAGTTCAATTTTATCTTGATCTTCAGGATGTTCTTGAAGGTACTTCTCTGTGAAAAAGGCCTGAAAGGAAAGAGAGAAGATGCTACAGACATGATGCTGCTTTCACAGCTGAAAGATCCCTGCACTTGAAAAGCAATTCATTGCCTCACAGTAAAACCAAATTTTACTACCACCCTGACACAAAGCTGAGGGACAAAGAACTATGGCTATTTGTTGAGAACTGGGAACAAGAGAGGCTTTACTTTTGGTTAAAAAACAAACCAAAACTAGTTTTACAGTGAAACACAGCTATGTTAAAAAAACCTCATTCACCAGAAGGGTTTTCTTCAGTTCCAATTCCCACCTCACAAAAGTCCTGATTTGAATAATCAAGGTCACATTACTTGAATTGCCAGTATCAGACCCAGTCTTCTCACTGGAAAAAGTCTCTTTTCTTAGTTTCTTTTTCAGGGCCCTACAGTGCTGGATGACACAGACAACCCCAGCTGCAGGAGGGTGACAGGGGCATCTCCTGCTGCCATGTCCTCAAACTCCCTTACATGGAACATTTTCACATGGTGAAAACACCACATTGCTGAGGGGATTCAGTAGATACCAAGCCTGTGTTGGGATTTTTGACTCACAGTTTGATTCAGCAAAGCACCTTTAGCTTACACTTCATATGTTTTTTTATCAACAGGATCTGGTATCACTTTCAAGTTGAATTCAAGTCCACTTTCCTGGACTGATGCCTTCAGATTGTGCCAATTCACATTATGTGCTACAGAGAGTTGCACTGAAATGTATCACAAGTCATAAAAAAAATCATTTTCTTTTTTTTTCTTACTCCTAGATAAAAATCCCCAATCATTTTCCATTTGATTTGAAAACACATCATTGTCTTAATTCAACTTCTGCACCTAGCTCCTAGCCCTGTGGCCCATTAACTGTGTGTACAAGTGGTTTAGAGCTATTGCTTCTGAAAAAAAGAAAGGCTGATGTCAAGAGGAGGTCAGCCTGGGGAAGGGCTGCCCAGTTGGTCCCTGTGGGTTTGTCCTGAAAGTGTTTAATTATTGCAAGGAGAAAAAAGCACGTTGAAAACACAGCCTTTGGCTTTTGGTTACAGTGAAAAACCTCAAGGTTTCAGCCACCCCCAAAAGCCAAATGTTCTGTACTGATCTTCAGCTGAAACAGGAAAATATGAAACAGAAATGAGTATTTCCAGATGTGGTTCCAGGTACTTTGTGTTTCCCAGTTTTAACTGCTTTCTCCCTTTCAGAATTCTAAACTCAATGTCAACCTTAATTCATAAAATGGGAGGATTTGGAGCCAAATTCTGGCAAAACAAGCAACTCTTTTGGAATCAGCAGAGTTAGACCCCAGATAAATCAGCCCCTCTCTCCCATTTAACTTTTGCTCTTCATCTCATATGACTGGAAAGCAGCTGAGAAGAATTAAATGTGTTTTATCACCATCCGTTCACTTGATGGAAATGAGAGATGGATTCTCTGCTGGGAATGCCACCATTACATACTGGGAATAAACAGCTCAAGGTAAACATCACAAGAAAAAAAAAAAAGGAAGGAAGAACATGCACTGTTCAAATGAAGTCAGCTTCATAAATAAAATAAAATTTTAAATAAATTTTAAATAAATAAACCTGGATAGAAATTAGCTTTTTTTCCAGAAATAAATGCTCTTTGCTGCAAGACTCCGAAGAAAAATTACCTGCTGGGAAGAGAAATCCTCACTTTCCTCACCATTTGATATTAATACAAGGGAGAAACACCAGCTCTGTTGCTTTTCTGTGTTACTTGAGCTGTTCATTGGGCTGAGGCAGCACCTCAATGCCCCCATCAGGCAGAACCTTGTTATTATCAGCACCACAAATGAGGCCCAGAAGAGCTGGATCATCCCTCTCTGTGGCAATGCACAGCACTAAAACTAAACACTGAGGATGGGAGGCTGGGGTGGGGAAGTTTTCCACCTTCCAACCTAGTAGAAATCTTTCTTTTCTCCTTTTCTTTGAGCTCTGAACACACAGACCAGCTACAGAATGCACTATGCCTGAGTAATAGCTGGAAACTGGACTTGAAACCCCCCTTGTCTCAACTCAGGGCTCCACAAACAAGTGAAGAGCTTTTCAAGCCAGGTCTGCATAAGCAAGTGAAGACCTTTTCATAGTTGGTGTATCCCCCCATGACTGCTGGGTCCACGATCCCACTCAGGAGCATGGAGAGGGGGTGCACAGGAAGACTCCTGTCCCAGATGTGCTGCTGGACAATGTTGCTGATCTTCTCATTGGTCAGCTCCATTGTTTCTATGGCATTCTCCAAGGGGCTGATCTCTTCCTGATGGAAAGAAGAAACAATCAACTTTCACCTCCACAGACCACATGAAGTTAAGTAACTCCTCATGTGTGTGAATGGCAGCCCAGTAGTTTCCAGCAGAGGATTCTGGACACCCTGTGCTAACTGGGTGACCATCCAGAGGTGGATACAAGAGTCACCTTGCACCTTAACCTGAAGGGACAACAGTTTAGGACTTGGCTGCTGAGTGTGGAGTGTGTTACAGAAGAAACCACTCTCCCAAGCTTTGCACAGTCAACCTTGAGCAGAGCTGCCTGCAGAATGGCAAGAGAAGCCATCAAAGCACATTAAAGAAAATGCAAGTTTGCCTTTCTCTGCAGCAGAAGGGGTTTTCCAAGAGTTGAAGGACCAACTGTTGGAAGACTCCACCCCATGAGAGACTGGAGGGGATGAGGCCCAGCCCATGTGCACAACTCACCGTCGTGATCTGTTTGACTTCAAACCACTTGAGGATGCCTGGGAAGGAGTATGCTGTTGTGTAGGTTGTCCTTTCTATCCACATATTCTAGTCACAGAAGGAAGAAAATATTCATGAGCAGCAGTACATGGCAACATGGTGTGACACTGCTCTCCACTCCAAACCACTTCCCTGCCTAAGTGAACTGTGGGATTGACTGGTGATCCTTCAGTGGTTAGATGCTGGTCTCCTTCAGGATTCATTCCCAACCTACCAGGCACACTCTGCAGGCCAGAAGAGTATTTATGGATTCTACATCAAGGATTCTGAACATTACAAGTGCAGCTCCACAGCTCCTTCATGGGAAGACAGCAACTTGAAGGGCAGCTCTTGGATTATTCTACATTTTGAAAGCCAAACTCCACTGCCACGGGTGAAGGGGGGGAAAAAAACCCCACTTAATTGTGCCAGTGCTGTTCAAAATGCCCCCAGCAAAGCAAAGAAATGGGCAGAACTGTTCTCTCACAGCACAGACACCCAAGCCAAGTGGCATCCAAAGCCAGGGACTCACAGCAAACTCGTTGTCTGGATCCTTCTCTCCTTTTCTGACTGGTCTGGAGTGTGTGAACTGCTGCACCTCGTTGGCTCTGTAGTAGCTAGAGAGAAAAAAGCATAAATGGTGAGTTTTCTCACCTCCCACCCTCCTTACCACAGATGTTTTCCTGTTTCCTCTCAAAATCAAGTTTAAACTTGACTGAAACAAACTGACACGAGACACAAAGGCACTGCACCTTGTGCCTGGGTAGTTGAGGGAAATAGAAAAAGAAATTACTTTAAAATCTGTTCAGGAACAGGTTTATCTTTATAATTAGGTGGCAGGTTCATCACAGGCTTCACAATAAAGCACTGCACATCTGAGCAGCTCTGGTTAAGGATGAGAAACCTTAAATCCTTTGGGGAAAACAGGAGAGGGAGAGGAATACCCCTCCTCTTTTCATCTAATGTCAGACTTCTCAACAATTCCCTGTGCTCTTGTCATGGCTGAAGAAAAATATTCACTAGTTTATCAACAATCATTGGCATTAGTTTGCTTTTTGTAGTCTGTATGCTACTCATCAACTAAAAGCCCAAGAAGGGCTGTACAAATACTTCCAACTGTTGGAATTCCCTGCTGAAAGGCTTGGGAAGCCTGGCTACTACTCAGCTCTACTTTGGGGACAGGGGAACATGATTCTGTACTAGATGCTGTGATGGATTCACCTGCCTCTTCTCCCTCCCCACCCCAAGGTTCTTTGGCAGGTTTATCCTCATTCCCTCCCCAACCACTTTCCAGATCAATAAAGCAAAGTGCAGAAAGCAGCTGGCTTGAAAGTGTGAATATCTACTTCATCTTCAGCTTTTGCACTTGTGATCCATGATGGAAATGAAAAGCCAAGTTAGTTAAGGATCCCCAAGCACCACAGCTTACAAGGTTGTGCTGTGTTTTGAGGACTGCACTGAAAGCTTTAACAACAGGGAAAAACCTCTGTGGAATAGTAAAGAACAATTTGACCCAGAGGGATAGATCATGCCTGTGAATCACCTGAGTGTTTTACTGGTGGGCAGGGCAGCCCTGTACATCCTTAACTCACTGAGGGCAGCAGTTGTGAGCAGGATTTTGAAAGCAAAAAGCAAGGTCATTCTGCCTGCATCGAGCAGCCAAGCTGGATACCAGCCAAATGTGAACCCAAAACCATGCAGCCACAGTAGATCAAGCACTGAGCCCAAGCTAATCATGTCTTCCTTCTCCCAGGAGAGCTTAGTAGCTTGGGCTTCGTGCCATGCTGGGCATGCTGCACAGCTTCCAGTGCAGAACTGGTGGCAGACAGCCTGCCTTGGTGGGTAGGCACTGCCTGAGACTGTGCACAGCTCACCTGGTATCTGCAGCAAGCTACCTTGAGACCACCAAAGGAAGGACAAGGCATTTATCATAAAACAGCAAAGAAAGAGACTGTAAGCAAAAGTAAAAACAGATCCTGAGACAAAAGAGGTTAAAAAAAAAAAAAAAAGCATGAAATTAAACTCCAGAACTATCAAGCCCTGCCTAAGACAACAGTGATCTGGGCACTCAAACTCCTCATCTTTTCAGAAGGGGTTTGCAGGAGTCTGAGAAGAACCTGTACCACATCCAAGCTGTGCAGCTGCTCCCCTGTCCAATGGGGCTATGCCAAGGACCCGGAACCAAACACCCCCAAACTTTTGGAAGAGTTCAGATCTGGATCCAAATTTTTAGCAGTTCAGGTTCATCTCGAGCCAAAAAAACATCAGAACAAACACAAACAGATGCAAAGGAAGCAGCAGAAACAAAGCAGCAATAGAAGAGGCATTTTTTGATACCAAGTTGGGTCTTGAATGAATTTTAATTTCCTATGTGGATTTAGTGCTTGGCAGGCTCGTTGCAAGGGAAGCATCTGGTATCACTGCTTGAGCAGGGCCTCTCTACAGACCTTTAAGGCCAAAATGGACCATTAGAATCTCTAGTCTGGCCTCTAGAAGCCAGACTAGAAGCCCTGTGACCTGGATTGGGGTTTTTTTGCCCCTGCATTTTACCTCTTTCACCCAGAAACACCAAAGGGGATCACACCTGTACTGCAGCAGGCAGCACCACCCTGACACAAGAAACCCTGACCTGCAAGCTGTGGAATATTTCCTCCTAACAGCAGCTCTGTTAGCTCAGCACCAAGCTGGCTCTCTTTTGCAGTATAAGTTGATCACTGAAATCATAAATATTCTTATTTTCATGCCCAGTGCCTGCCTTCAAAGTCCCCCGACCCAGAGCAGTAAGTTCCTCCCTCATCATCATCATCATTCACCAACTCTGTTAGTCTAGAAGAGAACCTGGGTGTGCCCAAATGTGTTAGAACCCAAAAGATACACTGTTTAGGAGAAGATTTGATCTCTTCCCCTGGAGGAGCTGTGCTGGTCATCTTCTCAGCACTGGGGAACTGGGTCAAGAGCTTCAGGTTGAAGTCTTCCCTTCGTTCATACTCCTTACCACGGTAGATGAAGATTTTATTCTGGGGGTAGCAGAAGAAGAAGAGAATTAACAACAAAGGAAGCCACAAGAAAGAGCTTCCAAACACACACCCAGCAGCCTCAGGGGTGTGTTCAAAAGGTGATCCCCCTGCTGAACTGACAGCAACAGGCTGGAGTGAGAACACAGCAACTCTCAGGAGCAAAGCTCCACAACCTCCTGTCTGCCTAGAAAATTCCCTGTCCCATGGGCAAGAGTGACTGCTCTCTAGGGCTCCAAGAGCTCTCACAGAACATGAAACCTCAGTCAGGGAACTGATTTTACCCAAGAGAACACGTGTCAGGATGTTTTTCAATGCAGGGAACTGCATTCTCCCTGCCAGAGCACTGAGGGATGTCCCTCCACACACACAGACAGGAGTTTAACCCCATTTACTCCCACTAACAGCATGGCCATCATGGCAGCTTGGCACCAACAGCAGACTGGACAGTTATTTTTCCACCTGTGGTTTCTGGAAGGGATGGATGCAGAACATCACTAGCAGGTGAAAGGTTTCTATGCCATCCAGGTACAGAGTTCTGAGTTAAATTAAGCTTGGCTTCCTTGTGAGGCCAGCAATTTCAAACACCCCCAGCCTGAAAATGTACATGTCCCTCCATTTTAAGTAATAATTAGGGTTATTTCCTAGTATGCTGCACCCTGCCCATCTGACTCACTTTGGACAGATTCTTCTATTATAACTAGCACAGAGCCAGCAAAGTTTAACAGCAACCTTGGGCAGGAAGCATCTTTGCATCTGAATTCTGTGTGGGACAGACTCACTCATGTGCTTCAACACCAGCAAGAGCCATGTCCTGAATATCAGGTTGATTCAGGCAACAGGATGAGTTCTTTACAAGTGAAATATTTTTAACAGTAATACTTTTTTTCTGAGCACATATACAAGAGGTAGGTTCAGTTTCAGTCCATAAAAAACACATCAATTCCTTCACAAACTCTATTTCAACACAGTTGCAAAGCAAAAACACAAAAAATCTGGTCTCTACTTGTCTTTACACTCTGGGATATTTGAAAGGATTTAGCTCTCTGTTGTTCACAAGAAAAGGAGTTTGGCACCTGAATTATCTTCAAAAGTTGTGACTTTTAAGGTACCCACCACTCCAGAACTTGAGTGTTGAAGAATTCTTACCCGGAGGAAAGAAGGGAAACTCTGCCCATAGTATCCAACAGCAAAATATTCTGGTTGAGGTCTCATTGCCTTCATAATATTCTCATAAAATGTAGCTCTTTTTTTCTGGAAAAGAAAAAAAAATAATCAGCATTTTCACTTGGGGGTATTCAAGGTCACTGCCAGACTGCAGCTCACGTTCCCAGTGACAATTAGTTCTCCCCTGCAGAATACTTTAGTACTTTTTCTTTTTTGATACTGTCTCTCCTATTTATCCATTTACTTGGTTAAATATTTGGTTTGCCTGGGCCAGAATCAACTTCATTTCCTGGTTTGCAGACGTGAGAACATCACCATGTGTTTTAGGATTTGGGGAGGATACTGGAAATCCTGAACTACTGCACCACAGATTAAACATAAATATGTTCTGAAATTGAGCAGGCACAAATGGTGAAAAATGTCAGAGAGCTGGCAGAAAAAACTGGGCAGATGATTCTCATCTGAAAGAACATAAAGACCATCTGGTTACATCTTTAACCACTAAAGACCATAATGCAGAACCCAGATGATTCTCTAGCTCAGTGTTCATGCACAGAAAGAACAAGGTGATGAGATTTATGGTGCCTGGAAATATAGCATGAAAACACTGCTTTACTTTATTAACAGCAAGAATGCTAAACATCTGCAGATGATATTGTCATGCTAATTACCAGGTCAAAACCCACATGCTTTAAAGTCATTATGAAAAGATTCTTCTAATATTCAGCTTTACAAAACCATAGGGGTTATATGTTGGTTTCATCTCAGATGTAAATGCATTTTTTAGGCTTATCCTGCTCAACAATATGAATTTAAGCAGTCAGCAGCCTGCTGAAAATTAAGTGAAAAAAAATACATAGAAATCTTACCAGGAGATTACCAAGTCCTTCATAATCAAAGACCTTGTTTTCATACATGTCAGCCAACTCTTTGCTCAGCTGAATGGCTTTTTCCCACATCTCCATGGAGGGCAGAGGGAGGCAGGTGGGGGAAGAAGAGCACAAGTCAAATAAAAGACTCAGTTAAAAACACTCAACCCCACAGATAGGTAAACAAAACCCTCAGCTGATTTCCATTCAGGCAGCACTTTAATGCTCTGCCAACTTTCCCTTCACCTCTGTGCTGTACTTTTTTTGGCCATAATTATTACAGTCACACAGCTCTTTGGATTTGTAGATCTGAAAAGTGATTTCTCAAGTGAGGTTTCTATTGTTAGAAGAGAAGCCCCTGCATAGACCAAAGGCCCCTGCATCAGGATTCCTTGGGTTTGCCTCATTTAGTGCTGGTGGAACCAACTATCCAAAGGGCAACCAACCCAAGGGCAGCATCTGCCAGACAAGAGCCACAGCTACTGCAACACAAATAGTCCTGCTGGAACCATCTATCCAAAGGGCAACTGAACCAGCTGCAGTATCAGCCAGAGAAACCACAGCTCCTGCAACACAAAAAATCTGATGAAAGGCACCCCCCAGAAGAAGGGAGGAAAATACCTAGGCTTCCTCACCAACTCAGTGTCTTTAATGGGGTTAATTCTTGAGACACTCTTAAACTAACATGGAAACAGAAGGACAAACACAAGCTCTGCTCATGCCAGTGCTGTTGTCCCTCTGAAAAATCAGATTTAAGCTGGAATCACAGCTGGTTTTACCCTTGAAGGCAACTTCAGCCTGGTACAGTCACCAAAGACACTCACTTTGCCCTTGTCAAAGAAGGTGATAATTTCTTGGTAGAGCTTTTCCTTGAGTTCCTGCTGGGAGTAGACATAGTAGCTGTCCCTCTGCAGGAGGTGGGGGACACATGGCTTCTCAGACCACTGGAACAGAGGCAAAAAAGGCCAAGTTGAAGGAATTGGAACCATTTTCAGATGAACAAATTCTGGCAGTGGCTGAATTCACCTTCTGGGGGGGAACATCCAAGATAAACCCATCATCAATGCAAAGGGAGAGAGCAAGGCAGTTTTGCAGGGATAAAAGCTGAGTTTGCTGACTAAGGTAAACTGGGAACCATCTCAGCAGCATGGTGAGAATAACAAGTAGCCAGGCAGTCACTTCTTGAACCACTCCAGCCAGCTGCTCAGATGATGCTCCTGCACCACACACATAATCATCCAGGAAGCTTCAGTACTGTGCAATTATTTTTTCTGTGTTAAAGGGTTTAACTGTGTTAAGGTTTTTCTCTGTTAAGGGTTAACTGCATTTTAAAGCAGTTTAATAATTCATTTGTACTTGATAATTTCTTTTTTCTTGTTCTATTTTTTAAGAAATCACTTTACAATGGTAATACAAGTTGATTTTATCTGCAAAACTGGTGTCATTTTGGCTGAAGGTCTTAAGCAGAGACACTAACTGAAGGTGTAATGCTTTATTAACCTGGGAAAGACATCCAGAGGTTAACAAATCCCAATTAAGGTGGCCTAAGCCAATGCAGTTTCCCACAGAAGTGGAACACCATTGCACTACCCCCCTGAACATGGACATTTGCTCCCAGCTCCCTAGAGTTTCACCAAGAGCATGGAACAAATTGCTGCTAATAACAGTTTTACTTTCACCCATTTAGCTGCTGTGTAATTTGCAAAACTGGTAAGCTCCTGAAGGACAGAGACCATGCAAAATCACATTTAAAATAAATAAATAAAAAGACTTCTTTATTCTGTGCTGTTTGTGCTTCTCTTCCAAGTGGAAAGGGAATCTGCTGTGGGTGCAATACCTGGAGCAGCTCTGCGTGGAGGAGGAGGGTGTAGGCTGCCTCAGTGAAGTTCTCACAGTCTGTGTGCAGGTCCCTGAGTTTGTACAGATACCTAAAGAAATGAAAAGCAGGAGTTGCTTGATGGGAAAGACTCTGCATCAGTGTCCAGAACAGCAGGAGGAATGAAGGTTTCTGTCAAGGATTAGGGAAGGTAACAACCTACCTGATATAAATGTCCTCTCGTTTCTTCTCCTTGTAGAAATTCTGCCAAGAATAGACACAAGTCCAAGTTTGATGCTGTAAAGCACCATGGATTGGGATAATCATCTCTAGGCAGGTAACTTAAGCATCAGTTTTAGATATTTCAAAGGTCTTTGCTATCATCTTGCCTACCTGGGTGCATATATCCATGCAACCATCCCCTAACAAGAGGTGGGGCTACTGTCACCTCTAGAGCAAGGTTAAGTCAAACAGAGAAAGTGGTTTGTCCAAAGTTCTACAGGTTCTCAGCAGTGGAACAGGGACTTCAGCCCCCCATGTCCCAAACTTCAGCTAGTCATCTTCCCTGCCTGTATTTCAGGGCTTCAGATCTCTAAACAGAAAAAAACCAGCCTCATGACTTGAGTTTGGACTGTACATCTTTCTGTTTACAGCTGTCAACAGCAGGTTGCCTGACTTGGGCCCATCATTAACCACAAATAGCAGAAAAAACCCCATAAAATCCTTCAGGACCCCCAGGGCAGTAAAGAAACATCCATATCCAAACCCAGCCTTCCCTTACCAGCACGTTGACCGTGCAGCTCATGCGGTTCTCTTTGCTCTCATCGTGCATGATGGTCCTGTAGTCCAGCAGGTTCTCCAGCAGGCTGCTGACCAGCAGAGCAAACACTTCCCCAGAGGCTGACAGGTATTTGTGCTTCCTACAGTGCTCCAGGAGGCTGCAGAAGGCACAGGGAGAGAAGGGAAGAGAGTTCCAGCAGCACGCCCTCAGATCCCCAGGTGAGGCAGGTCAGAACTGCCTTTGGTGATCAACAACCTGGGTTCTGCTCTTGGTGCTAAAAGAAGGTTCTGATTTTGCTTGAACTCTGAGACTGCTGCTCTTGGGATTTTCCATCTAGAAGCCTCTTGCCATATGCCTCTAGACATTCACCTTTAGGTTTAGGGTAGTTGTGAAAGAATAAAGCAGCATTTTCATCTCAGAATACCTGTATAGCATTAAGAACACTGTCATCTGCATTCACTGGAGTCTCTCTGCTCACTGGAATAATGAATTAAGAGTTTATTTGCATCAGAAAAATAGCCAACTAAGCTGTAAAAAAACGAAGCTCCATGTTCTTTGTAAAACTTACAGTTTCTCCAGCAAAATCTTGTACTGTTCATCTCCTCGGCCACCCTCCACTTCCTGGTCCAGCTTGGTTATCAACTCATTTTCAAACTGAAAAAAGCAAAAAAAAAAACCCCACAATCAAGCATCTAGCAGTCTTAGGAGTGTGGTCTGAACATCAGCAGTGCCTGTGGCTGGTGTTTCTGAACTGCCACACCACCTGACAACTGGTTTTGCAAGCCAAGCTAAAGGTGACTTTTGTTATTGGAGCAGAATAGTTGGTAAGAAGCCAAAATGATGAGATTGGAGCAAGGAAACACAGATCTTCACTCTCTCATCCTGCACTGGGGTGATTCTTCCCTTTCTCCCCATCCATCAGCAGTTCAGTTTTGCTAGGATGGAGGAGCACTCTGAAGAGAAGCTTACACAGTGGATTCCCTCACCCTAAAGAAACTGAGCTGCTGCCACCAGTTAAGGGCAAGTCACAACTCTCTGGCTGTTACAAACACTTGTGACTACTAAGTAAAGCAAATTCCCAAGATGCAAGAACCAAATCCTGTGTGATTACCTGTCCAGCCATGACAATACTCCCTGCCACATGCCAGCAGGACAAGCATGTATGCAGGTCTGTTACAACCAGCATCTCAACACCACTGGAATGGAAAATCCATGCCACACACATCCTGCTTCCTCCTACTGACTCCAAAAACCCCTGAGACCCCAGGGTGAACCACACCAAAGCCTGATGACCCCAGGGGAAGAAAGCTCAGTGTGCACACTGAAGCTGGGGCCTAAGCTGGTGTGAGGCTGGTGCTCAGGGAGATGCAGGTCACACTTGAACAGCCTGAAATGCCAAGGTGGCTGCCTTTTGGATGGATGGCTCCTGCCCATCTCCAGGGAGAAGAGTGTCTACAGCATGCCTACAGTGTCCCCTGCCTGCCAGTTCAGATGGAAATGTCTGAGATCCCCAGAGGAAAGCTGAAAGAAAAAGTCTTTAGAAACCACAGTGAAAACTTCACCTTGGTGCAAAAGCAAAGCTCCTCTTTTTCCTTCCTTCCTTTCTGCTGCTGTCTCAGTAGCAACAAAAGGTAATTTGTGGAGAAATTAGCACAGGGGTGAACCTCAGGGATCCAGTTCCTATTCCCTGCTCTGTCCTTTGGTGCAACCTCAACAAGTTACTTCTGTTCTTTGTCTCTCTGTTCTCCTTTCCATAGCAGTGGCACTCACAAAGGTGAGCTCAAATCTGAAGTCACTGAGGGCTCACTCCTTAAACAGCTACACAGTCCTAACACTTGACTGGCCAGCAATTTTCTTGACAGTAGTTCATATTTACAGCCCAAGATTTGTCTTCTGTATCATGATGATAAATAGAGATTGACCCAGAGAGGTGGTGGCTGCCCCATCCCTGGCACCATCCCAGGGGAGGTTTGGGGGACTCTGAGCACCCTGCTCCCTGCAGGGGGGTTGGATCAGATGAGCTTTGAAGCTCTATCCCCAAATCCCAGCCCAAAGCAGTGTGGGATTACTTCTTAGTGTCTCTCCAGTTTAGCTGTGGGTATTCACACACCTGAAGATGCAGAAAGGGGTGAAAACAGAGGGAAGAATTGATTATCCCAGTCATGCAAAGGGACAGGCATGGAGAGAACTGAAGCCTCCTGCCTCCTACAAACCACTGAGCTTCCCAAAGTGTGTGGGAAGTTTCCCACAGTGCACTGCAGACACCAGGCTCCCTCACCATGTGGAAGTTTCTGTTCTCACTGAAGGTGAACTCGCACTGCATCATATCAAAGAAGATGGGAATTGTGGCTTTCCTCAGCTCAGGCTCTGGGACCAGAGTTACCTCCAGGATTGGCCCAACCATTGCTGGGATGAATTTGATTTTGTGTGGACCTGCAAAAAAAAAAAGTCCAAGTCAGAGAGATCCTAAAGGCAGGATTTGGGTATCTGAATATTTAAGCATATTATTCATACAAAGTACTGACAAAACACTGACATTCTGCTTCAGTGCCTAGTTTATGGAGATGATGGCTGCTTAAGGAGGAATTAACATATTCCAGCTCCAAACTTCAGGACTAGTCCAAGAAAATAACTTGAATTGCACACAAAGTTGTAAATCACAAAGGCTCTCTGAAAAATCCTACTCCTGTTCTTCCTGTGGCAGAACATCCTTTCTAAGGAATCTCTGAAATGGTCTCAGCAGCTGATGTGAGAACAGATCAGCTTTGGCAAGCTACTCAAGGAAAGGAGATTTTTTTTGTGCTCTAAACCAGCTGAACCCTCAGTGTAATTCCCCACATTAAATCTGAGCAGCTTTTATAAAGAAATAAAGGATTTGAAACCCAGCTTGAGAGCTCAAATAAAGATAATTCTTTAGCTGGAACTCACCCAGGTTATACCACATATCCCTTATTTTGAAGCCAATTTCTTTCCTCATGTCTCCATACCTAGGAAAAAAAAGTATTAGTAAGATGAAAAAAAAAAAAAAAAGATTAAAAAGAAACTACCTTAGCAAAGCTGCTGAAGTAATTTAATGGCAAATCCACAGAATCTATTACCCTCTCCTAAAAAACCCCACTGCACACAAGCCTGAATATGTTGGGCATTGATACCAAGGGGTCTTGGTCTGTCTTCCCTACTAAGGGTCTACCAAGAAGCTCCTCAACATTCCACACCTTTTGTGGAATCTTTTTGTTCCCTTACCCTGCCCAGCACTGATCCTGAATGCACAGAGGAAGAGAAATGGCCACGTGCCACTGTGACAGGAGACTGCAGATCAAAAGCTGCAGCCCTGCTGCCTTGTCCAGCCCTACCCAGAATTTAACTGCTGACATTGAGAGAATTCAAGAATAACTAAACTACCAGAAAAAAAAAAAAAAAAAAAGATGAGAAACATTAAATATTAAATATGTATGGCCTAAGAAAATTCTATGTCAAGATCTACAGAGATATTTAGGCTTTTGACTCCAGCTAAGTGGAGAAGTAAAAGCTGCTCAGTGTCAATGTGATTTTGGCCAAGTTATTAAAAATCACTGCTTTTGGGTTGAATGTCCTCAAGTCCTTTCATTCTCAAAACAGAAAAAGCAAAGAGAGAGGGCTAAAAAGCTGCAGAGCTTTTAGGATTCTTGCTTACCTACCCTACATGATGGCTGAGGAACAGCAGAAGCTATTGCTGTGGGAACTATGGGCTCCTGTGACAGACTTCAGTGGGAAGAATCTTTTGGCAAGGTGCAAGTTCAGCTTAAACAACTCAGGATCCATCTGAGTTAGACATCCATAGGATAAAGACCTGACATCTGTCCTAGTCACTGCTCCTCCCTTTCTCACCATTCACCCATCAAGCACTTCCACCTCAATCTAAGCTGGGATGGTGCAAAAGCAGCATCTGAAAAGCAAAAAGCCTTGGCAACCTTTTAAAACATCAACTCACTTCTTGATGATTTTGTTGCGTTTGGCTTGTGAGAAGGTCTCCAGCTGGAGGGATTCATGAGTGAGGAAGGCCACTGCCAAATGGAAATAGTTATTCCAGAGCTGTGGAAGAAAAAACAAGTCTAAAACAGGAGAAGGCATCAAGGAAAAGCAAGAACCAGCCCAGCAGAGCTACACAGCCCAGTCTCCCAGGTGAGGGATGGGACCCAGAGCGAGCTGGCAGATCTGTGCTCTCAGCCATGCCCTACAGCAGCTGAGGACTCCTTCCTCCAGCTTGGGCTTCCCAGCTCAAGGAGGTGACCCACACAGCACTGTGCTCTCCACTGGCCAAGCACAGGCTGGTTATTGCCAGGCTGTGGCAGTGAGCTTGGCTTGCAACCAATTCCTGCACCAAGCTTTGCTGCTCTCCTAAAAAAGCACATTTGCCACAGGCATGCTCCACAGTGGGATCTGTTTGTTCTTCCTGCCTTTCAGGACTTTTTCCATAAGAAAAAAAAAAAAACCAACAAAAAAAGCCCTCTAATGGAACTATTACCTGGAGTTCAAAGCTTGCTTGATCCAGAAAGAAACGGTTGAGCACGGAGGTAAATTGGTTCACTGCTCGGAGGAAAACCCTGCCAGAGATAAACACATCAGATCAAAGGTGGCTCTTGAAAGACTTAACATTGCAGTGCTGGCTTTACAGCTCCTCCATGTAAGCTCAGGAAACAAGAACAGATGCTCCCCAAGAGGACAGGTGTTCTGCTATAAAGTGATTTCACCTCCTCCCCTGGGGAGGGGAGTTCAGGGGATTGTTGCTGAGCAAAGGCAACCTCAGCTGGAGGCAGGTGGACAACTAAATCCTTTTTGGATCATCCCATCTCTCTGACAGTGCAGTGCCATTGCAGGTGGTTTAAACTCATTAAGTTTAGCCTCCCCTCTCCAGTGAAGCACTCAGAAATTGCCAGTCTCAAGTCCTTCTCCACGCTGCACCCTGAGGACATAGCAGAGCTGTCCTGAAGGAGACTGGCACGACTGCACTGTGCAGGCTGGAGGGCTGTGCTTGTGGTTTCCTGGTTCTGTGGATAATCCCTGTGGGAACATCCAGCTCAGAGGTGTACAGGAGCTGGGTAGCAGGTTCTGCCCATGCTCTGCTGTCTAGCAGAGCCATTGGAGTTGTACAGCCTCAGCAGGGGACACTGGCTGATGTGAGGCCACAGTGGGGGACAGAAGTGAGCTGGGTAGGTCTAGTTCAGCACACTAAACCCTTGTGGCCACCTCCAGCTTTGTTTGCCATGTGATTCACCCAGAATTGAAAGCAGAAAGGCTTCTTTGACTTCTGGCACCCTCTCCAGCAGGTGAGCATTTGGATGAAAAGACTGCATGGCTTTGATTGGGTGTCTTTGGGCAGAAAAAGCAAGATTTCCAGGTCTACCAACAGAAATCTAATGGAAATCTAATTCAAATGACCCTGAAACTGCAAAAGAAAAATAAGCCCTTGTAACCCCAGAGCCAGAAAGTCTCCAAAGCAGCAGCAAGAGCAACCAGCCCCAATTCTAACCTGCTCTGCATCATATTCATGACCATCCAGTCAGCTGCATAGACATTTTTTCCAATCAGATCCTTAAACATAATGAATGTTTCCATCAGGAAGTCCTGTTGGAAAAAGAAAAAGCAGAGTTATCAAGAGTTCACTGTCAAAGTGCCAGAGCCTGGCCCAGGCTGCCCAGAGAGGCTGTGGAGTCTCCTGCTCTGGAGCCTTTCCAGCCCCCCCTGCATCTGTTCCTGGGGGGGTTGCCCTGGGTGCCCCTGCTCTGCCAGGGGGTTGGACTTGGGTCCCTTCCAACCCCCACCATGCTGGGATTCTATATCAGGATGAGTTCTCACAAAAGCCCATCAAGCTGAACCTGACAGCCTTTTATCCACATGAAAACATGGGGAAATGCAAATGCATTGATTAACAATTGCACTGATTGATTAGCAATCAATCCAGTGTACCCCTTAAAAAGGGTCTCCTGTTGTGTGGGTGGATTCCAAGAAACTCAATTATTTCTGACATCTCATCCATTCAATTACAGAAGGGAAAAGAATTCCACAGAACATGTTGATCTGTTTAATTAAATCTGCCTTTACTGTTTTGAATTAAGCTCTGTTGTAGGGAGCTCTGGTGCCCAAGCTGGATTAAAAAGCAAACCCAATATTGAAGGGCTTGTTTCCAAATGTCTGCATGATGAGAGTGTTAACAGCTTTATGCAGTATTTTCCACCAAGATGGAAAGGAGAATTTATTGTTGTTTCTCCAGTTAAGTCTTTTCTGGTCCAGTTTAAGGAGAGTTAAACAGAAGCAGTGAATGTGCTGTCAAAGACAGCAAAAAAAAGAAGGTAATATCAAGAATATTGATCTCTGCAGCTATAAATACTACCAATGGGCATTTAAATCAATTCCATTTTCTACATAAACAGCAACTTAGCATTCAAAAACAGGGACACAAAGAGAGTCACATGAGAAATCATCACCTTGCAAAGATCACCAGCAAAAAAACCCAAAAAACTAACATTATTCTGCTGTGCTGAACAGCCTGCTCTAAAGAACTGCCAAGAGATGTTGGTGAGGAGAGAAAAAAACAGGCATTTGGTGCTGCCTCAGGAAAAATCTTCTGGGCATCATTAAAGCAGAGCTTGATGGAAAGGTTTGGACTTGACATGGGGCACCTTGAAGACATGAAGCAACTTCTAACAGTGTGAAACCAACCAAGTACCAGTGAGATGCCAGGGCTGAAAATACCAGTGCAAATAAAATCCAACAATAAGCAAGAAAAAAATATTGTTGCAGTGAAGCAAAACACGTTTTCTATTGGTATTAACAACTCCTGTACCACACAAACCTGGGCTTGCTTGTGTAGGTTGTAATTTGTGAAAAAAAATAGATTTAAAATTGTTATTTTTGATTTTAAAGGTCCCTTCCAATCCCAACCATTCTGTGTAATCCTCCTACATCTATCTGCTTTTGTTTTAGCTGCCTTCATACACAAAATAATAATAATAATAAAGCATCTGGGCAATATAAAAATTCTAAAAGTAGATGATGAGTGCTCTCTATAGACAGAGCAGCCTCTCAGATGCTGCAGAGACAGAACTGTGAGTGTCCTGCAGGTGGCTACATTGCCCAACAGACTGCAAGGAATTCCAGCTGCAGGGAAAAAGGGATCACCTTGTCATCCAAAATTCATTACAAACACCTTCTTGGGGGTTTTGATCTAGCTTTTTCCAGGAAGAACACAACTCCAGGCTCTTCTCCAGGCAGTATTTAAATAAGCAAGCACTTCTAAGTTGCAGAACAAAGAGTACAGAGAGAAAAAAATAGAAAGGCAGAACAGTTGCTGTGTCATGCTTCAGAGATCTGCAGAAACCCTGGGTTTGATTCTCCCAGTTTGGAGAAAAATCTGAACATTGCTGTTAATTTTAAAGGCCTTAGAAAAAGAAAAAAAAAAAAACAAAAACCAAGCCCAATCAGCTAATGTTTTGCTTGGTTTCATGTTGAAGGTCTCTGGGGACATGAATTGTAGACAGATCTTAACACAGAGGCAACTCTTTGCATTGCTGCCCACTAAAGCACTTAATTAAACTCTAGAGCAGGGGAAAGAATTAGATAAAGAGACCAGGATCAGAAAGATCCACTGAGAGGCAGAGAGGGGAAAATGCTGCTTCTTTTCATCTTCACTCTTCTGGTTCCTGACTTTTTGCTGGCACAGCCTTACAGTCATTATTACTGCATGCTACAAATGCTGCTCTGCAGCTCTCCTGACTCAGCAGCATCCATGAGTGTGCCCAGCTGGGTGCTGTGAATGAATCCCCAGTGGCTGGGGCACTGGGTGCCCACAGGTCACTGGTGAACACAGGATCATTGCTCCAAACCCACCAGAGCAACTTGAAAGGGCCTTTCAGAAGCAGAGGGTCATTCTTCATGGACTGAGATAATCCCCCTGCTGTGCTTACTTACAATAATGTCCTGCCTGGTCTTGAAAGTGTTGATGTAATGGTTGTAATGGAAATCATCCATCTGCCTCAGGATGGCTGTCATGCAGGCCACAAAGATGCCCTAGAAGGGGAACAAAACCCTGGATTAGTTTCCTGTGTGAAGCACTGTAATCCAAGTGTGGCACATTCTTTCAGAGCTCTGGTTATTCAAGTATCACTGATCAGAGTCCTGCTGGTCTGTGCTCTGCTGTCAGGCTGGGTGACTGGTCCTCTACCACAAACCAGCCAAGACTTCCTATATTTCAAGTAAGGCATCTGGGTGTAGCTGTCTTTCTCCCCAGGGAATCATAGTTTGAAAGGAAAACACTCTCCAAAAGATGTATAAATATATATATGCAT
>JAOEGS010016002.1:10350-51125 GCA_025447755.1 Corythornis vintsioides | reverse complement strand
CTTATCAGGCCTTATTTTTGGTGAGACAATGAAGTGATCCTAGTTTCAGGTCACTCTGTCCTGGTTTCATATCACCCCTTTCTGTATCAACAGCAATGTCAGGTCAGTAAAATAAAATCTTATGCATATCAGCAAAAACGTTCTTCAGAGCTGCAATGATCAGCAAAAAAAAAAAAAAGTTTAAGACTTTGTATTGCACAAGAGTGAGCAATGAGGAAATCCATGTGTTAGCTTATGTGAAGGCATAAGCCTGCATTAGCCATAGCAGTCCTGTGGCAAAGGCTTTGGCAGCATTAGAGATCATTGTAACAGTGGTTTTAGCTGTGCTTTTGCAGGATTGTTGGATGTTAGAAAGTGTATACT
The DNA here is from genome assembly GCA_025447755.1 of Corythornis vintsioides. Taxonomy (NCBI): domain Eukaryota; kingdom Metazoa; phylum Chordata; class Aves; order Coraciiformes; family Alcedinidae; genus Corythornis; species Corythornis vintsioides. The sequence continues at coordinate 50,762 of JAOEGS010016002.1, read as the reverse complement.
CTTTGTCTCTGGTTCTTCTCTTCTGAGCCTGCCCTCTGTTTCCACAGTGGATAATGGGCTTGTGACAGAAATACAGATTTTTAATATATATGTGTTGGTTTTTTTCTCTATATTACTAATCTTGACACAGCTTCAGTTTAATCTCTGCTCTCCCGCTTTATTGTTTTGGTTTTTTGTTTTCTTTTTTTTCTTTTTCAATTGGTCAAAGCCCTTGAGTTTAGTTCCAGTTAAGATTAAGTGAAGTGCTTATAGGAAAAACCTGCCAATAGTTTTGTTTGTCATAGAGGTGGTGTAATAAGACACACGACTCTGGCAAATAAGCAATTCCAGCCTTGAAGGTTTTAAGGATATAAAACAAACAAGGTTAGAGAAGAGAATTAAATGCCAGGTCTTGAGTGAGCTGTTGCACACACCTTGGTGCAAATCTGGTTGTCAGCAGATCCCTGAAATTGAGAATAACACAAGCAAACTCAAAGAGGGGAAAAAAAGTATTGGGGGACAAAGTAAACTAGGTTGAGAGATACTGTGGTGGTTCTTTCCTGGGTAGAGTGGGGCAAGAACCAGTCAAGGTCATCAGTAACAGAGTTCTGTGGAACAGAGTCATGTGCTGCTAATTGAGGTGGAAGCACTTTAACTGTAACAGGGTCTGTAGTTAAAGGTAATTAAATATACCTCTGAACTTCAAACCATGAGGCAAATCACAGTGACTTGTAGTGCAGAACTGCCTGTATGTGAACAATTAGATCTGATTAGATTTGATATGAATGATTCAATTGATTTGAATCTGATCAAATCATCAAAATGCCCGTGTAGTCAGTATTTATGATTCTGAACAAGTTGTACTTTGAAAGGGGTTCCAGGAAGAAATGGGAATGATGATTAGGTTATGTGGAATAAGAAATCGTAAAGCTGTACAGTTATCACCAAAATTATATTTACATCTGTCAATTCTTAACATATTACTCAGTTTTATCCTGTAGCTGGAAGGACTGAGAATGATCACAGCGTATTTTCAAACTTGTGGTTGAATGTCATAAGAATAGCTGTAGTATTCTTATTTTTTTCCAGTGACATTTTTTCAGAGTGATTTGACTTCTGAAGTACATTTGCAACCAGAGTCTGAATCAAAATAGAAATGAAGAGACTCAGTTTGAATAACATTTTTATGGGGCACAAGTTTTTTTTTCATCTCCTTCTTATGATCAAGTTAGTCATTAAGACACCTGCTTTGATTATTTGTCCTGTTGTTTTACACAGCTAAGCTTTCAAATAATTGCATCATATTTGCAAATTATTATTATAATAATTTATATTAATTTATACAGTAAAAAATGAATTTTCTCTTCTGAATCCAACAAATACTCTTGCAAGCTCATGGGCCACGTGTCTTTTTGAAGGCTTAGCTCTACTACACCAGTAACAGATATTACCCAGTATGTGGCTGCAAAAGAATTTGACACAAGATAGTTGGAAGAGTAATGAACCAGGAGAAATTGTAACAACTGGTGAGATGAATTCTTTCATTTTGCAGTTTTGGGTACACTCATCTCTAGAATATCTCTACAGAGAGAATACAAATGAGTGGATACATCTCTCTTAATTAGTTAAATTTTGTTGGAGAAACACACCCCCCCCCCCCACTGCTGTATCAGCTGCTTTATCCCAACCGACCCAGACTTAAAATTTTTTCATGCTAGAATAAATGGCTGGAGTGGATCCTGAGGCTTCAATGAAGGGCAGGGCAACTGACCAGTAGTGCATTCTGGGACTTATGTAGAGCCTACTCTTTATGCAGCTGATAAACTAGAAATCGAAGGTACATTTGCAATTTAAGCTGTTTTCCATACAACACCCTTCCTTGCATAGATTATTTCTGACTTGAACTTATATAAAATGGGCCTTATTTAGAATTACTGCTAATTACCAGTATATTCTTGTGCTAGTAAATGTTATTAGCACTAACTTGCTTTTGGAAGGCATGGGAGAAATTCCTGGAGCCTTGAGAAGTTGGGTCTCTTCCAAATGGTCAATGCTGCAGCAGAGGGAAAAGTTTATTTCATGTCTGTTGTTCTTAGGTACTGGTAAATACAGTTACTCATGGAGGAACATGGATTGAAACAACTGTGGGGTTTCTCATGTACAACCTGCACTCTTGGGTAACTCCAAGAAACAAGGAGGTTATAACTGGGAGCAGTTTCAGGTAGGGAGTGAACTGTAGTATCAGTTAAAAGTCAAGTGCTGGATCCAGGGATTCTGGAGTAAGTCTCTCTTATTGCCCTTAGCAAGAGCCCATGATGCATTAATAATACACAACCCTATTACTAGATCACTTGTAACTTACATGTGTAAGTATATATAATAATAAAGAATATTTAATAACATAATTGATATTGTTATATATTATATTAATAATTTGATTAATCTTTTTAGTACTGTAGTAAATACTTGTTCATGCTTAGAACTTCCAGCTTGATCCTACAGTTCTTGCTTTTCTGTATCACCTCACTTTGCTTCTAGCTGTTCCTTTTTCACTTCCAAAATTTGAAGCCCTGAATTCTGTCCTTCCTGTGGTTTTTGGTTACGAGAAATGGTATGGTAAAGGGAATTTATCATCTTGTGTTTGTAAATCATAGCATAAGAAGGTGGAAAGAAGATTTGGCAAGGAAGTCCTGGGATAAAAAATGTTACAATGATTTCAACTGTTTATATTTTGTTTTAGATTGTGATTTGGAGTCGTGGACAATTCAGAGGTTTCCACCATGGGAGAAAGGACTGACTGTACGAAGTCACATAGTTCCCTGGCTGAATACAGCCCTGTCAGTAAATCTGACAGGACAGACCCAAGTGACAGCTGTGATATGAAGGATGGAAAAGAAAATACAATGCAACTGAAGAAAGAAATATCGTTGATCAACGGAATAAGCCTTATAGTAGGCAATATGATTGGTTCAGGTATCTTTGTCTCTCCCAAAGGAGTTCTCATCTACAGTAAATCTTATGGATTGTCTCTAATAATTTGGGCAATCGGAGGGATATTTTCAGTCTTCGGAGCTCTCTGCTATGCTGAACTTGGAACCACTATTACCAAGTCTGGAGCCAGCTATGCATATATATTGGAGTCTTTTGGGAGCTTCATTGCTTTTATTCGTTTGTGGACCTCACTCCTAATTGTTGAGCCAACTAGTCAGGCAGTTATTGCCATCACCTTTGCTAACTACATAGTTCAGCCTTTCTTCCCCTCTTGTGACCCTCCATATGTGGCTTGTCGACTCATAGCAGCTGCCTGTGAATGTAAGTATTTAGTGACATTTACTATAACAAAGTTTTTGGTTTTATTCAGGGTTAAGATTTATTAAAACAAATCCTCCCAGGTCCCAGAATCTGCAGTGGTTTGAGTTACAGTGGGGAAAAGAACGATTTTCAGCACATGAATAACTTGCAGGTATTCAGGCAGTGAATTAACCACTTTCTCATTCTGAGGCAGTACAAGGTGTTTGACTCCTCCATGTTTACTTATATGGAAAAAATGTGGGAAAATGTTTTCCTCGAGAGGTATATTAAATCACACCTCAAGATAGTCTTGGTGTGGACAAAGAGTTGTAGAATTGCCCTTATGCTATAAATTCTGGTGGAATTTATTTTACAATAACATCTCAATGTAGACATGCTTAAATAATTACTCTGGTAGGGCTTTAAAAGGTTATTTAAGATTATTCTTTATGCTTGTGATTAACTATAACATCAGTACAACAGTACCTGTTGTAAAGCTATTTTGAAAGTGGAAATTCCATGTGCACATAAAACACTTTAGATACTTGTTATCAGGTAGTCAGCTCTGTTACTCCATTTAGAGGAACAACCACCCATGTGCTTCAAATCAGGACTGTTCTGCTGCATGCATCAAGAGAATTAAACTGTATGATTGTATCGTGTGTCTCATATTTAATTTTAATTATTTCCTGTTCAAGTCTTTATAGGCACATTTTACATATACAGTAAACAGTGAAAATTTTATTTCAGGAAATTAGAATGGCAGCCCTTTGTCCTGTACTGATTAGACTCCATGTGCTGGGGAGCCTGCCATCCCCAGTGATGTGAAGCTTTTATTGTAAAGCTATTGCAGAACTTTGGCTTGTTTACTGCCAGTGCTATGCTGCAGGGAGGAGATGTGCTGCTCCTAGTTCTTTCCTTTTTGAGGCAACAGGGAGTCTGTTGAAACAGCTCTGAAGTTCCTTATGTTCCAGTTGTCTGTGTAGGACTGTAAGAGGGGAAAGACAGACTAGTATTGTGTGCTTCAGATATTTGACCTCTCTAACTAGTAGTGAACATTACAGCTTTGCTTTCCATTTTTTTTGCAAGTTAATTTGTTCCTGTTGTTAAAAGCGCTAACGTGCTTGTCCAGGTAATGGGAAGAATAACCACAAACTTCCTCTGAAACATCTCTCAGATTACTCAGGTTTCTTCTTTCAGCCTCCTTCTTTCCTTCCAAATGGGTGCCCACACTTTGTTGTGACAACTTCAGGAAAGAAATGAAGGACCTGTAATGTCCTGTCCACATTCCTTAAACAGATGCCATCCTGAGGTATCCTGGCAGAGATTCAGGAGTGTGGAGGAATCTGCCTTTCCATTTAAGGTATCTCACCTCTGAGGGAGGTTCTTAGAAAAAGCGGTTTATCAAAAACCAAGAAATTAAGATAAAATGATTGAAGATAAGATTAAATTATTCAATGAAAATTATTGTGTAATAGACCTAGAAAGACATTGTGATGACCTCCACACTGGCTGCTAAGAGAGGGGATTTGGCACTTTTTCTTCAGTGGGACATGTGAGAGAGAGCAAGATCACTCTCATGTAGGTGTAACAATTTATGGTTTAAATTCTTGTGCACTGGTGTAGGTGTCTGTGCTGAGGCTCTGCAGCTTCATGTACCTGTTCCTGTGAAAGCCTAAACTTTTCCCTGGCCTGGCACGGCTGATGTTGTGTCAGATTCTCAGCTCTGGATATGATTCATACTTTATTAATGAAGCTAGGGAGAGTGGTAGTCTGACCACTGGTTAGGCACAGATTATATGTGAGAGTGGCTGGGTTTGTTGTGGGGCTTCTTTTTGCTCTTTTTTTTTTTAACTGTAGCAATAACAATACTAGATCTAGTTTGAGGTTGTAGTGTTACACAGCATTATTTTGTCAAACTTTTGGCAGTAAGGGTAGAACTAAACTTGACAGTTCTCAGGAACTTTAAGGAGCTAAAAAATAATGAAGTTGAAGTAAACATGAGACACTAATTTTAGTAAATGAAAGAGGGAGGAGGGCATGTGGCTTATTCAGATTCTTTTTTTTTTTTTTTTTAAGATACTTGAGGCAGAGTAGCATTTTATCTGTAATAGACATCAAGCCCAAACTCATTAAAATAAGGAGTAATACCTACTCCCTGAAAGTTGCTTAAAAATATTTATAAATTAATGGCTGAGATAAACCCTGTGAGCAAATACTTCCTAGATAATACTGATCATTAATACTGAAGAGTAGAGCCCAAGCAGAGTTGATTTTTTCCTGCAGGCTCTTTGGGAGCTGCAGCAGTCCTGACTTTTGAAATCTGATACAACTGTTTTTTTTCCTCTCCTCTTGCCAAGCTCAGTGGAATCTCCTTCAGCTATTCCACTTGGCCAGACACAGTATATGCTAGTGCCATGCTTTTGAGATTATTACCTTTCTGTTGTTATCTTTTTAAAAAAAGACTACATTTCTATTTATTAACTGTGCTAAGTACATCTTTGTCTTAATGGTATCGCATTATTCTTGGATTATGGGAAAGGAAAAATTTATCACATTTTTTTGTTTGATTTAGATTTGCTCTACCTTACTCCTTAAACAATCAAGTTTAGTTTTTATTTATATGCATATTGAAAATACATAGTACAAGAAAATTATTTTGTGTTCAGAAGTATAGTAGACTATAACCACTTTTTTATTAGCTAGAGCAAAATAAAAACCCAAAGATATTTGAGGGGTATGTTTACATTTTTGTGTTGGAATCAATAATGTAGTGATAATCTGGATAAGAAAAATATGCACTGAATTAGTGTTTTGTTCAATAAAGAATGCTGAAGGTACTGAATCCTATTAAATATTAAGCATTTGAGTTCAGGCAGAGGTTGTATGGCTCTCCACTTGAGCAAAAGGTAATAAATGCAAAAGCAAAATGCTGAGAGCCATGAGAACAGTGTATTTAAATGATAGCTTGGAAAGTGTTTGTTGGGGAAGTTGATCATATGAGTAAGTTTAGTCAGCCACTGTTACTAAAATACTTGTGAAATCTCAAAATCTCATTTCAGGTTCCATTACAATCTTGTGCAATAGGTCTGACACTGATTTATTTTGAGATAGAGGGAGAAATACAGTAGGAATACTCATTACTTACTACCAGCTCTTAAAAACCCAAATTAATGTTGCATTAGCTGCAAAGCAAATGTTATTTGGTCAGATCTGTTCCAACCTCACTTAGCAATAGGGTTAATGCAACTGGAAAAGGGTGTTGGATTGCCTGTGTCCATATTCAGTGTTGTAGATACTACATGGATATTGAACTCAGCCTAACAAGGAAAGATACAAAAATTTTTCAAACACAGTTTTAATATGTTTGCCTAAAGGAATTTTTAGCTAATCTTTCATTTATCAGAATAATATTGATCCATTTAAATAAATTATTTAATGTAATAGTTTCTTTAGCTTGAGGATAGTAGCAGAGTGCAGCTGATGAGGGGTAATGTCGGGAAAATGAGCATGGAATAGGAGAAGGGGAAAATCTTTCCTTCCATCTTTTGAAACTGTGTTTATAACATCTGTTTCCTACTGCTTTGTTTATTATGTATTTATATATAATACACATATATGTTTATTATGTACAGTGTATTTTCAGGACCAGTATATTTTGCTTATTTTAAACTAAGCATTAGTACAACAGGTAAGTGCATATTTAGATTCTAATTTAAAATATGTGAAAAATTACTTTATTGCTCAGAGAAGTATTTTCACTGTTCTTTTTTTTCCTCCCCTTAGGTCTTCTAACATTTATTAATTGTGCCTACGTTAAATGGGGAACACGAGTGCAGGATATATTTACTTACGCTAAAGTTACTGCTCTTATTGTCATCATTACAACTGGACTTGTTAAAATATGCCAGGGTAAGATTATAAAATTAAAGCAAAGGTTTGTATTTATCAGTTAAAATGAGTAACTGGTCTAAAGACTGTAAAATAACTCTGCATGTGCCTCAGTACAAGTGTAATAGAGACGCTTTGAAAACACCAATAATACCAACGTTGAGCATGATCATGATATCATGACAAGTTTCCTATCTCAGTTGACTTTGAACGGGGTAAAAGCAGGTAAGTGATTGTTCAGCAGTGTTGTGCAATTTACAGCCTGCAAGTATGGAACAATAAAGGAAATGAAAACAGCAAAATCCAGAGCTAGCATATTCTGATGAGAGCAGAAAAAGCTGTACGTTTCTGTAAGGAACACACTACCATGAAATTGATTATTTTTTTTTAAATTAATTTTGTGCAACTTTGTAACTTAAAGCAAAAAAAAATTAATTCTTAAGATTTGTGAAGCAGTATCTCTCTATTTTTTTTTCCCTCAAATCAGAGTTCTGTTATAGCTGAGAACTAGGAAGTTGAAAGGGTTTTGGTTTTTTTTTTTTGTTTTTTGTTTTTCCCTTTTTTTTTTTTTTTTTATTATTTTTCCGGTTACTGCTCTGTGTGTTGGGCATCATGCCTTCAAGTTAGAGAAATTCTGAATTTAGTTTTGTTCTCAGATCTTCCTTTGGGGAGAATTTATTGGTATGTTAGATTAAAAAAATTCCCCTGCTTTTAAAGCTGCCATAAAGGTCATTCCCTGGCAATCTGTTAATTTGTGTCCGTTGCTCTAACAAGATGATTAATGTGAATGGAACAAGAATATGTAGTGTGAGCACCATGGTGGAGTGCTTAATCCTCAGCACATCTGCCCATCCCTTGTTTTGAAGATACTGAGCTTCTCCTAACTTCATTCACCTTGTCTCCCTTCTGCTTGTTACTCACAGCTACTCTGCCAATGGCTCTGCCAAGGCACTATCTGACTACGATAAAAAATAGGGAGGCAAAATAAATGAAGATAATTTTAGAGGTCTCAAATATTTGCCTGGCCAGTTTTGACGAAGTCTAAACATTTCAGGATGCACAGTACCAGGCACATTCTGGAGTTACACAGTAACTCACCTTTCTGTGCTGGGTGTTCTTGTGTGTGTGTCTAAATATGTAAAAAAAGTCCCAATATATAAAACTGCCATTGATGAGCATGTCTTGACTTGCTTGAAGTCAAAACATGGCACAAGTTCTCAGAAACATTGGTGTAAAAATATATACACTGTTTTTCGTTGTTACAATATTTTATGTTGTCTTACTTGTTTTCAGTTTTATATTTTTAATAGATAAAACTTAAATATCTGTTTAAGTTGGTGGGGTTTTTGTCATACTTATCTAACATCAGCTATAACCTGTGCTTTTTGCATAGGCTAAATGATTGAAAATGCAAAAGAATAAAAAAAGACAGTGGATTATATATATTGTTAAAAACACCCTTAGCCTGAGTACTGTCATTGCCAGACAGCTGTTAGTATTCTTATAGCTGAAGCAGAGAGCTGAACTGGGAAGAAGGTTTAACAAGCAGCTTCAAAAGAGTTAGGGCTTCTTAGGTTTTGTTTTTTAAAATTGCATGACAAATAAATAAATTTTAAAAAGACTGTCATTTATTATCCTGCACTTCATTTCATCTCTTCCACAACAGGGTATTCATCACACTTTGAGAACTCTTTTGAGGGCTCCTCTTTTGATATTGGAGACATTTCCCTCGCACTCTATTCTGCCTTGTTCTCCTATTCTGGTTGGGATACCCTCAATTATGTAACAGAAGAGATCAAAAACCCAGAAAGGTAAAAAATTCAAGCTTTTTAAACCTGGATAGTTCCCAGGTTGCTTGTTTTGGGGCTGTTGTTCATTAAAGAGTTCTGAACTTGAACAGAAATGAGCAGAACTGCTCTAGACTCACATGGTAAGGCTGTGTGCAGCCACTAACAAAGATTTACTAGTTTTAAATTATCAATTTACTCCAAGAAGGACATGTTATTCCATATTCACTTGATTGACAGTGCCCTCATGCTTGTCCACTCAGAAGTTGCAATCCATAAGTTAAATTTGAAATGGTCTGCTTTGTCTTGGGTGATGCCAAGTCCTTAAAAGTCCATTTCGGTTTTTTGTTACATTTCCTAAATTGCTGAATTAATTTCTAAGTGGTTTTCCAATTCCATTTCTTCTCTGCACTGATGATCACAGGTCTCTTACTGTGAGTGTGGAGCAGAGTCAGAACTCCCAGTTACTAATTTACTGATTTATATGGGAGGTTATGGTGTGTGTTTGTTTTTTCAGCTTCCACGGCATTGGGCAGACCCAGCTGGAGTACTGGGCCTCAGGAGATTTTTGAGGAGACTTCCAAGTGCATTTAATTCTTCTGCTTTGTTGGGGTTGTTATTGAAAACCCTGTTAGTGGCAAATGCTCATCCATGTCACCATGCTGTATTTGATTTCAAACTGGACAAATGAGAAAGTAACACTCTCGTCTCTGCTTTCCATGTTGAGACATTTAAATATTCTCATAAGCACTGGGGAAGGATTAAGGCTGAGAAAAGCCAAAACCTAAAATTAAAAGATTGCTTCTGCTCTGCACTTTCTCCCTGAGGAGCTGTGGACTCAGAGCTGAGCTTATCTCAGCTTTCTGATTAATTTTATCTCGTAGAATACCAAGTTGGAAGGGACCTCAAAGATCATTTAACCAAACCTTTAATTATCTCTTTACATCTAGGAGTTTGAAGTGTTTTCATGTAAGTCCAGACTTTTTTTTTTTAAATTACTTTTTAGCCATGTGTTAGCTAGTAAGATCCACAACATCCTGAGATCACAGCTGTGTAGCAGTTTTGGATCTGCCCTCTACTTTCTGCAGTAACACAGCCTGTTTAGTTTGTTTTCTGCATCAATGACTGTGATGAAATCAGGGGTTTGGTTTAGTGGATCTCTATGCATCAGCTCTAGAAGCAGGTGCTAGAACAGCAGCATCCCCAGGGAGCATGAGTGCAGTGACTCAGAGCTCTTCTAGTTCTAGTTGTGGCAATTAACATGGCCAGTAAGAAACAATGTAAAACATATATATTGAAAGGCTATTATTACAGATCCAAAACCCCTAAGGTTAGGATACTTGAAGAACAGTTGTATTCAATGCATTTTTACACATAATTTAGTTATTGGGAGAAAAAAATCAATTGTTTTCCAGTATTCTGTATTGCAATTTCTAGTTTTAAAAGAAACCAAACTCTCCCAGAGATGCCTGCTTTGATTTTTTTTCTTTTTTTCTGTCTTCATACCTTTTATCTCTAAAGTAAAAGATGCAAGTAAATAAGTTTATTCTGTCATTAATGATTTCTTTTTTCCTGCGTTGTGGTTTTGGGTATCTTTTTGTTTTACAGGAACTTGCCACTGGCTATTGCAGTATCTATGCCAATTGTGACAGTTATCTATATTATGACCAATATAGCTTACTATACAGTGCTGGATGTTGAATCCATTCTGTCTAGTGATGCTGTGGCAGTGGTAAGTTGACCATGTGGTATTTTGCTATATATTATTCACACTTCACCTTGTAGGGATGAATTTCCCTTTGAGGAACAAAACAGGAAAAATCCTTAGTTTATTATAGTACTTTACAGAACACAGGAGGACAGAAGAACCTGTCATGAAAAATGTAATCTAAATAGAAAAGCAGTTAATAAAATCACATACATTACTGAATTTATTCAAACAAGCACCGATGCATCTTGTTAGTGTATTTTGCAGAGACTCTAATTGGATTTACACACTTTGAGCTGACTGTAAATTAAGCTTATTAGTACATAATTACTTTCTCTGTTCCTTCATAGTGCAGTATTTGGACAGCTGGAGTGGTGCACAGCACAGTGTAACACTGAGCTCCCTTAACTAGTGCAATGCATGTCTATCGGGACATGGGTGTGCAGTTCAGCTCTGACAAACTTTAGCTTTGTATCTTCTTTTTAATAACTTACATCTCTGTTTTCCCTTAGTTGCATCAGTTCCAACAACTTGTAATATTTGGAAATTCATTATTTTTGTGTATGGGTGGAAGTTTGAATCCAATTAAAATATATAAGCTTCTTAAAGTAAAAGCTGGTTAAAACATATTTTACACTTAAAGCCAATCATAAAACAAAAGTGGAGGTTTGTTTTTTTGTTTTTTTTGTTTTGTTTTCCCTGTAGCTAGTGAATTAATTGGGTAGTTCTGATTACTGTATCCTTTAGCACTGAGACTTGGAAAGCTTCTTTTAGGTTATTTAAATTGGAGGAAAAGAAATAGCTTTCCTCCCTTTTAGAGTCCCAACTGGCTTCTAAAATTTAAGTAGTTAAACAATAGATAGAGGCTTTAAATATATCCAAGTGAAGGAAGTATTCTCTCTGTTCCCACAGAGTATTACTATGACTGAAAACTGGCTTAGCAAAGCAGCAAACTCTGGTTTCAGGTGTTTAGACAGATGGTTCTTCAAAAGCATTTACTTGAATTTATTTTAAGCTTGAGAAACATTTACATTTAATGTAAGCTTTCAAAATAGTTGATGGTAAATGTGAGCTGTAACTTATTATTTATAATGTAACACAGATGTTAATTTCAAAATGTATGAAAAGTAAATAAACTTTAAGTCTTTGCCTCTTTGTCTGGAATATGAAAATACAAAGTTGTCATAAAATATATTGTGGAAAACTTGGCAAAACAATTCAGAATGAAACAATACAAGGACAGAAGATATTTAATTTTGAATATACCTATGCTAAGGGGGTAATAAAATCTCCAGGAATATTTATTTCTGTTGCAGGCTAGAGTATCTTCCATAAAATACCTTGCAGTGAGTGATAATGGAATTTTAAATTCTTTTCTAGAATTAATCAATCCAGACAAAACTAAAAGTCAATCCACAGTCCTCTGTCCATCCTGTCTTCTGAAAAGCAGGACAGTACTTTGGTCAACAAAAAGTACAACCTTTTTTCTAACAAGGGCATGGAAAATACACTCCTTGGCAGCAGTCAATTCTCAATCCAGCTGCTCCCCTCAGAGTGTTCTGTGCCTACTCTGCTGCTCCTGCCTTTTGTCAGCACAGAGGTTTATGAAGCTGTTTGGTGACTGGGATCAGGAAAACTGATCTGCCCTCAGACTTGGGGAATGGTTCCCTGTGGGCCTCTCCCATCTGTGCTGCTGTTAACAGCAAGTGGTAGCACTGCAGCAGCACTGGATGGCCAGATAAAGGAGATGCATGAACCTTACTATACATGTGAAACCCAGGCCTAAATTATAATTATTTTTAGATACACTTAATTTAGTTGTTTTATTTACATTGCTTTTACTTAAAAGTGTGAATATATTTATTTGTGTGTGTCTGTGTATTTATGTATATACACATATTGTGTAATTTTACATGAAATTCTTATATTAAAAACTGGGCAGATCAGGTATTCCTCTCTACTATAGAATGAAGCCAGATGTGGAGAAGAAAGGAAGTCTTAAGAATGTTGTTATCAAGTCTTTAGTCAATCTAACTGCATGGGGAGATATTGGGCAACCAGAATAAGAATGAAAAAATATGTGATTTCTGAAGTGACAAGAGCTTTTACTTCTCGTGCTAGTTCTAATGGAACTGAGTGAATGACTTTGGAAGTCTAGAGCCATGCTTTTCCACTAGATCTCAGGATTGCCAGACACTTGCACTTAAAAGCTTAACTGATGTTCTATCTAAAAAGACATTTTTGATGAGGCATCTCATGAGCTGGCAAACAATAGTATTTTGATTGCCACTACTTAGATCCCTTTTAGAATGACAAGGTGAAAGTGCAGCTGAAGTTTAATATTTAACACATGACTCATTAAAGATTCCATTTCATTGCTGATATGAATTTAATTGCCTATTTTTATGAAACCAACTTTTACTTTGATCAGCTAACGCATTAGCAAGTAGTGTGGACTTGTAGAGGGATGTCTGTAGAGTGGAACCATTGGCACTGAGGATCCACTGTGGCCACTATACAAACTTCAGGGGTATTTTACCTCAAATGAGGTCCCATGGACTAAATTTTTCTGTGTGTTGGGATTGCAGTAAGGGGAGCACAGTAGGAAGTTCAGCTTCCACTTTATCCTGTTCTAAATGGGAAGCTCCTTTTAACTCCCATGTTAAGCAATGTGAAGCCAAAAACCAGTAAGTTGCAATAATGGGGAGATTTGCTTCAAAAGTGCATTTGTAGTCCATAAAACACTCAGATTGCACCCACAGTTTTCTAGTGAATATGGAAGCTTAAAAAAAAAAAAAAAAAAAAAAAGAGCTCATGACCATAGTGGTCTGTATTTGAAAACCTATAATACAGAAATGTCAACTTTATCCTCAGTGGAATCTTTAAGAGGATTTAGGGCACTGTAGTCAATGGATGAATGAAGAAAGGAAGTGAGAATTAAGCCAGTGAAAAAAAAAAACTAATGAAAATGAGCCACTTTGTTTCTGCTCACATATTCTACATGTGATACAGATTGCTGTAGTTTCCTTATTGGCCTCTATGTAGTTGTAAGGTGAAAACTACAGGAGTCATTTCATAGTAAGATCGCTTTATTTTCTGAGTCTTTTGTTTAATAGAGCAGTAGTTAAATTTAACCTTTCAGTGTTGCTGTTTTGGGAAGAAATTGAGTAGCTTTTTCCTATTCATTTCAGTCAAGAGGCTCTGATATGAAAAGAGGAGGGGAAGCTATTTCCAGTTGCTAAATATTGAGAGTAAAAGTTATGAGAATGCTATTAATAGTGTATTCTTTGCACATCACCTTGCATACTGTTTTAGTGTCTGAAAAGTGAAAGAAGTCTTGCCAAGGGATGATACAGAGCAAAATGAGAAATGATGCTTCAGTATTATCCTCATTGTGGTGTAGTCCCAGTGTCAGGCTAAGAAACTAATTTAGTAAGCCTTTTCTTGGTTGAAGTTAAGCAATACACCAACAGTTAAATAATACAGCAACAACTAGCTTAGAAGTTCTGCAAATGCTCTCCAAACAGTTGTTGATCATGTAAAAATTGCTTCCCTTTTTCAAAGATTCCTGTGTCAAGAGTTTCACAGTTGACTCCTGGCAGAAGTTTTTTCTCTCCTTCCCCTGTCACTGAACAACTATATCTGAGAGAACTATTGTATTTCTTGTTTGTGAAGAGAGCAGCTTGCTTCACAGGCACTTTCTGGGCTGCTTCATCTTCTAACAGGAAAGAACATAGTGGCTGCCAGTGCATAGCTTGCTACCTGCTTCCTGTGTTTGGTATGTCTGGGGTTTTTTGATTCAGTTGATACAATAGGTGGTATTTGTCAGCTCACTTCTTTTACTTGGAAAAGTTAAAAATGATTCCTGGTTGATTCCTGGTTGTCCTCCATAGGTGCCTGTCATTTTCCTTGGAGCTGTACAGCTTTGTCAGTAGGTTGGGGATTAAAAAGTATTAATTAATTTGCTTCTTTGAATGCTATCTTGTGAGTCCAGCATTGATCAATTTACCCTGGTGTACTCAAAACTCTAGAGCAGACTTGTTTTGCTTTGACATGCCCTCTCCTGCAGCAAAGCAGGAGTGTGGGAGGCTTTGTGTTTTACAGTTTTATTCTTCTTTGGTGTATAGTTTAATAAATGATGAGTCTCTTTCGTCTAACTGAATTCAGCCAGAGATTCTTAAATTACTCTTAGATCTTTTGGGTATCACTTCCTTCATTTGGTGAGTCACGTGCTTCTTTGCTGAAGGGAAAAATCTTTTCTTGTCTGCCAGTGTCATGTCTCCCTTCTTCTCTTGCACTGCCACCTCCCAGTGCAGTTCCTTTGGATGAAATGCACATTCTGTACCTTATAATGGAAGAATAAGGGACAGGCAGTTGCTTTTTGCAGAGAGCTGTTTAATAAGCAGTTTGCCTTCTTTCTCAGAGCTAACCATAATTCACCATGGATGCAGTGCTTGGGTTGCCAGTTAGCTATCTACAAGAAGCTCTGGTTCTGGAGGCTAAGCTGAAAAGCTCAATCAGAACTCTAGTGCTACGTAGTATTTTCCATGTGAGACAGGTAAAAGACATTACTTGCCACTGAGCCCTAATTCTGCATCTAGCTATTTAAAATGCTAAGAACAGGATAAACACCTTAGATCAGAATCTTCAGCACCTCTGTGAAGACATGAATGGAACTGTTCTATCATTGGAGTTGGCATCTATAACCTTGAGGTGGGCCATGCAGAAGAGACACCTTACATGCAGTGTAGTAATGTTGTAGATTAGTGCTGGTTTCTCTTACCTTATTATTGTATTCAGTGACCTAAAGAGAGAGTTTCATGCTGGACCTTGCACTGCAGTGTTACTTTTCTCTCCAAGGAGAGGCATTGCCAGTAGTACAAGCAGAGAATTGTATCTGAGTAGTATCAAACAGAATGGTGCCTGCAATGAGAATTGTAAGAAACCTGAACATTTACATTGCTTTCATTTGCACCTTTACAGTTTTCTGACTCTGTTTGCAGTTGACATGCACTCTTCTTTCTTTAATAGATGTGATGTTAAATCTCATTTGGTGAAGCTGAGCAGGTGCCATACAGTATCTTGACAAATGTAATCTATGGAAGTGGAAGAAAATTTCATTTACTCAGCGGCTTCTCTGCATGTGTGGTTTCCCAATTGCCATAAATCAAGAATTTCTTTGTTTCCTTCAGGAAGTAGCTCCTAAAAGTACTGAGAAGCTAAAATAATTGAGAAAACAAACTGTAGTTCTGACTGCCAAATCTTCCTGTAAAGTGGGAATGTATTTATACTGTGCCTCATGAGAAAAGTGAAAGCAGAATTCATTGCACCTCCAAGATACAAGTCAGAATGGTCACATATATTAATGCCCTTACTGCTCTATATGACTTTTAGGGTAAGAATGTTACAAAACTGAGCCTAGAAAACCTTGTATGTGTGCTGTGATCTTGAAATGAGCTGCAAAACAGACTCAGTAGATGCCTTTAAAACCTTCCCAGTAGAAATACCTTGTTATCTTTGGATATAGTTTGATATGTTTCTTATTCATGTTAGGCCACATTCTCTTTGCATTTATCCATCTGACCAATCCTGTTGAGTGCTTTGCCAGCCTAGCATGTGCTCACAGCTCCATATGCTCCCAGTGTAGTCTGTGTCTTGTGTGCCTCTAAGTGCACTTTTTGTGTGCAGCTAAGTGTGATGAAAACAATTCTCATGACTTGTAACATCAGTGTTGGTCTTTTTAATCGTCTCTGTGCCTGAGTTACTAGGTGCGAGTCAGTATCCTGTATATTTCGTTGTGGCAGCTCTTTATGTGCAGCAATTGCTGCTGCTTTTGGTTCAGGCTGTTTGTAAAGAACTGTTGTTTGGGCCTTGAATAGGACAAAAAAAAAAAATTGTTCTTGCAAACCGTTCACAAGTTACCAGCTGATGATTGTAAGATCAAACTAACCCAAGATAAAAATGAAATGTAGTCAAATCAGTCATTCATGTCTTGGAACAAAGCTGTCATTCAGCTTTTGACCATTCTTCTGGGAGTAATGTAACATTTGAGTCGTGACAGAATAAGGGCAGTTCAGCTGAGAAGTGCATGGCTAGAAGCTTCTTCCTTCATTATTATTCCCTGCTGATGGTTTGGAAAAAAATTTAAAAATCAGAACTAAGGGGCACAATCCCAGGTGCATGTTTTTCTACAGTGTGCATGTATATATGTGTATCTTAGATGTCCAGTGGAGGGGAGGGCATTAAAGGACTTTATCTGTAATTGCAAGTGCTGTATCAGCCACTGAATTCTCTCACTGTTCCCTAGCCAGTAGAGCGGTTATGGTTCAAGCCTGGACTACAGGACTTGGCAGACCATAGCAGAGATGACAATTTAATCTCTTAATCCTTCTTGCTCTTTAGACTTTCTCAGAAGAAACCTGAGATGAAGTCCATCCCCATAGTGATGGCTTTCTCCTGTTATGGTGGACTAAATGCTTCTGCTATAGCTGCCTCCAGGTAGGCTCCTCTGTCATCCTCTGCATACCTTTGCAAATGCTCCATTCTTTCCCCTGTTGTCAGCTCCTTTTTTATAAATGCACTTTACTGCTCCCAGAAGTAGTGGTAGTTAAACTGGAATTGGTCAGGTGCTCTGTTCAGAAGTCAGGTGTAGTTCTTTTGTGGAGGATCCATCATCATACAATTGTGGTTTTAGCAGAAAGCATCCACTAACTCTTCTCTCTCCCCTGTTTTGTTTTTTTTCTCTTGGTACAGTGCACGTGGTGTATGTGCTTGATAACTTGGTTGCTTTTTGTACTTTGCTATTTCTTATGCAAAATAACCTTCTGACATATGCACACAGTTGAATGCTTATAGTAGCCACTTTTGCTTACACTCAAGTAATGCTTTTCTGCAAGAAACACTCGAGATCTTTGTGTTTGTCATTGTTAACAAGAGAGGATAGCTCAACTTTGGAGAAGGCATTTCCTGGCATCTGTTAAAATGGGAGTGTTGAGGGATTATAAATGTGTACTCTGAAGTATAAAAGTGTGTTTATTCTTTGAGTAGTAATACACAAACTTGGCTGATTTGTTTTAGCAATAAGGGTGAAACCCTGTCAGAAGACACCTGCACAGAGGCAGGTGGGTCTGTACTTGTCATGTTAAGCTGATTAGTATCCCTATAAAGTTTAGCCAAACTTCAGGTTCCTTTCAACTTTGTTTTGCTGAAAGATCATTTTGCAGGCAGATCTGCTTGGCAAACCAAGCTGAACTTTTTAGATCATTCTCAATTAAAATACTCTTTTGCATTACATCACTCTGGAAAAAGTTAAGCTCTTGAAGTTAGTGCTCCACCCTTTGCTCTCTCAGGAATCCCAGCCACAACTTTAGTGCACTGGAGATGACAGTGTTTGGTAAAGGCTGTCACTAGGTTATTCTCTCTTTTGAAGAGTCTGACTTGTACAAATCTAGGGAAATGAACTAGTTAGACTTTGAACTGGGTTGGCAGTTGTTATACATCATATAGCTTGCATTCAGAATACACTGAATCTAGAATGTCTTGATCTGTGTATAATTTGTGGTAGTGATACCATAGCTTTGCCAGAACTCTGTGGTTTTACTGCTTTTTTGAGTGAATGCTGTTTTCCACAATATGTGGAACAACATTAGCATGTCTTAGAAAGATTGGATATACATTATAGGATGGAAATGGTCTTTGGGTTTAGTCCCACTTCTGGCATTCCACAGTGGCCTAGATACTAGTTGTTTCAAAAAGAAGTGGGAAATGGGAAAGGAACAAACACCAACTTGCCTTTTGAGGGAAGAAGTTTCTCTAAATGACATATTAGCTAATTTGCATCCTGCAGCATAAGATACATTTTCTTTCTCTTCTGTAACTTTAGCTGTTAATATTACTTATCCATATGCTTAACCTTTAAGCAACCTTACTAAACATCTTAATTCTCTAATATCTTGATGAGTTCTGTATTTTAGCTTTATATATTAAAATAAAAAACAACCACCAAAATCCCCAGCAGTTTGTTTGGTGTCTAGTAATTCCACTTGCTTTTGTGCTTTAGAAAACAGCAGTCCTGGTTTAAATTGTCCTTTAAAATATTGCAACAATTGCCTGTTAGAATTTTCATCTTGTCCTCATTCTGGTTTGGAAAAGTTGTCTTAATTAATAGACTGGATCATTATGAATTCTGTTGTGCTTTGAGAGATCAGGTTTTTCAGAGCTTACTCTAGATCCAGTAAGGGTCTGAGAGAAGGACTTTGGGTTCTAGTAATTATTTATTCTTGAGCAGTAGAAATCTTTTAAGTACAATAATGTAAATTGCTAGTTGCTTTTTTGGTTTCAATTGCCTGAAAATGGGTATTCCATGGTAAGGAAAGCACATTTACAGCATGAGCTTTTGCTAAATTGATGTTGATTGCAGCATGAACTTGAATTCATACCTGGATTCGTCCTTTTATATACTTTTTTCATGTCAATTTTATCATTTCTGTGGGAAAATGCATTTTTCCACCCCTGTGGTGAAGCTCCTTTTTGAGGGAAGCTGTGCAAATACTTCTAAACTAAAAGATCTCAGGAAGAGAGGGGCTTTAGTAAGAATTGGAGTGACTAACACAGTCCATGCATTGACTTTGAACCTTTTGGCAAGGTTCCCCCTGAAGTTATTATATGCTCCTGCATTGTCCCTTAGCAGCAGGAAATCCTATCTGCCTTTGCCTGAAGCTCAACTACATTACACAAAAGGATGGAATAGAATTTGCTTTTTAATGTAGATGATGGTGTCCAGCTAAGCAGAGTTGGGTTCTGAACCTTAACCTGGATAACATGCTTTGTCAATCCAGACAAAGAACAGGAAACTCCAGCTGGCCAAGCTTTGGTTATGTCAGTCATTTTTGCTGCATTTTCTGGTTTAAAGATTAATGATATGCAGGGCTTTGACTTATAAAAATCAATCACACATTTCACACGCACACCACACACCGAAAAAAAAATCATCACCAAAAAAAAAAAGATCATAATTCACTGCTCTTGGTGATCTTGTTCCTGGAATAATTAAATCAAAATTTGACCACTGTTAAATCCTGATAGCTTTATATACTACAAACAAAAGCCAGTTCTGAACGCTTATCCACTTGGACTGAACTCCTTATTTCATAAATGTTATGATGAAGGGAGATCAGGAGGGAAGTGTTCCAAAATACTAAAACATTAAAAAGTAAAGAAGTTTTTTGTAATAGAAAGGACAGACCTGCATAAAGCTGAATTAATACATATGCTTTTTTATGTCCAAGGACCTTGAAATGGACAAAGCAAGAGAGAACTAAGAAAGCAATTTAGAGAGAGGTTCATTAAAAGGTTTGGATTGCTGCTGTCCGTTGAGGTGTAAAATGTTCTAATACTTAAAAAATCTTTGATGTTGGTTGGAATAGCACTTAGATGAGTATGTACCTTTCTGTTTCTCTAACTAGTGATTTCATGCTGTCTAATGTAGCAGTCCTGCTACCATGACTGCTTGTTTCTGTAAAAGAAATCATGGGAGTGATTTAGCTGTCAGTGTAGATGGAACTGGGATAGGAAGGCTTTCACCCACGTCCTCTGAACACAGCATGATTCCTGCTGAACTCCTAATATGCTTATGTTCTGACAGGTACAGTCCTCACACTAAGAGAGGATTTGGGATTGCTGTCCACCTTCATGTATTAAATGTTATACTATTTTAAAGATTTTGCCACATACTCTCTCTCCCTTTTTCTCCATCCGGGAGGCTGAACAAGAGCTGACCAGAGCAGTATCTTGCAAATTATTACCCATTTTCAAGATAGGTTCCAGGTCATTGGCAATTGATGACTCAGCACTCACTGTGAAACTGATGCTCTTGGATTCTTGGTTTCAGAGCTCACTTCTGGGAATTCACCAGTTGGCATGCAGTATTGTCTAGCAATGTTAATTAACAAATGATTGATTAACAAATGACTGTTACTTGCCAGGTTGTGAGAATAGAGCCCTACTGGTGGAGCTAAAGCAAAATATGATGTTGCTTAGAAAATTGAAAAAGAAATAAAATAAAATGGACCCCTAGAATAGTGTCTATAAACAGGTGTGAGGGTATCTATGGCTGTCATCTGCAATATGGCACTTCCCATTTTGGATAGGTAACAAGATTTTTGTCCTTGATTCTCTGTAGCCACTATGCTACACTCGAGTTCTGTAGTTCAGGTAGATAATAAAGTATGTTAGGGTTGGTGAGAAAATGCTAAAAATGCTGTGCTTTCCTTTGTGAGCAGGACATGTGAGTTCAGGTGCTTGGCTAAAGAAGTTTGTGCTTATTTAGAATCCATAAATAAAAAAGCTATGTGCTTCTTTGTGCTGCATTATGGATTGTCCTTACTATATTACTATTTTTTCATACAAACTAAAGCTTTGATATCAGTGCTTTACATATGCTTTATTGCAGATATTTTCATTTTTCCTTTTTCTTTTCCCTTTCATCAGACATTTGCTGACCATGTATTTGGTATCTTCAGTTGGACAATTCCCATTGCTGTAGCCTTTTCTTGTTTTGGTGGCCTTAATGCTTCAATTCTAGCATCATCAAGGTACTTGACAACTGTTCAGATGTTACTGTTTTACATGTTACTGTTATGCTTATCTATTATGAGAGTGACAAAAATATTTTTGTAATTTAACCTATGGTGAATAGCCACAATAAAATATACCTCCATAAATCACCATACACCCTTCACACTGCCTTACTCCCCCAGAGCATATGCAGATCACAATTAAAGATCAAATTGCCTGTGTGGTGAGTCCTCAGGCCTTCTGCTTATTTAGATTCAGTTATCTTCCACTTAACTAAATACATTTTAAAACAAGAACATGCTAGAATTATCGTATCAAGTAAAAACTTAGTGATTTTTTCAAAGCAATCCTTTAAATATTGTTTTTTTCCAAGTGTAAAATTTTTAAAGTTACTACTGATACTACACTGAGGACAAAAAGATTAAAATACAGTATAGGAGCTTTGGATTATGGCTATAACTAGTTTGAAATACATTTATTCAGGCATTTTAAGCTCCTTCCTGTCCATTGACTGTTCAGTGCCTCTATACAGAGAACACACAGGAACACAATCTGGTGAAGTAGTCAATACAGAACAATTTGCAGTTGATAATAAAATTATATGTTTGTTTTTTTGAGCATGTGGTTGAGTCACCTTTTTTTAGAGACTTGGCAATCTTTTCTGGTTGGCATTGAAAACTATTCTGCTGTAGGTTGGAATGTTTTAAACACTAGCTTTTAACAATTTTAAAACAATAGAAATTTACTTCAGTTACAATAGATGCTTTCTGGTTTACCTCTAGGATTTTTTTTTTTTGGGTGTTAACAGCATGTTTCTAAAAGCATATTATCTTTTAATGGCTTTTGTACAGTACATCTTTACAAGAAGGTTTGAATTCATGTTCCAGTTTAAAGGATGGAAATTCAGTGATGTAAATAATTATTTTTATTAGTATTTTTACTTTGATTTTCTTAATACATTCTCTTTCACCACTGGCCTCAACATCTGTTTTCTGACTACTTTTTTTTTTTCAGGCTATTTTTCGTAGGCTCTCGAGAAGGTCACCTCCCTGATCTGTTGTCCATGATCCACGTAGGGAGGTTCACACCTGTGCCAGCACTACTCTTCAATGTAAGTTAGATTTTCTTCAGATTTTACTTCAGATGTTCTGTCTTTGAGGTGATTTCTGAGCGTGATTTTTGAGGTGTAAAATCATGCCAAACACCAAGGACTAGAAGGTGTTGCTTTAAGGCAAAAAGCAGCATAAACAGTTTTAAATCTCTTTTTCCCCTCACTGTTGTTCTTTTCTGACAGTGTGCTATGACCCTTGTTTACCTGGCTGTGGAAGATGTCTTCAAGCTTATTAATTACTTCAGTTTCAGTTACTGGTTTTTTGTTGGTCTTTCTATTGCTGGGCAATTATACCTACGTTGGAAGGAACCAGATCGACCCAGGCCTCTTAAGGTAATATTTATTGAGTACAGAATTGTTTCACATCCCTGTCTCCACATAAGGTAAAAGTACTGCCTAAAATCTGGACAATACTTGTTAAACTTAAAAGTTACAAAATGATCAGGACATGAAATGTGGCTTCCATTTTATATTGTACCATGAGAGCTGGCTTGCCTGCTAGATAGGAATAAGCAATGTTGTATATTCACTATTGTGCATTACTTCAATCTTTAGCATTTGCCTCTGTCAACTGGAGAATGTCTCAGCAGGCTAAAGTAGAAGCTAGCCTTTTTTTTGAAGGCTAGGCTTTTTTTTTTTTGAAGCTAGGCTTTTTTTGATTCAGTTCAATAACATCCTCTTATCACCTTCTTGCACTGTGATACACTACTGAAAAACTCATTCTTGCTTCCTGAGTTTTACTGGATTTGTCTAAATCCACTTCATGCTGCCATACAGTTTCAACTCATTACTTTGACAATATTTGATTACTTTTGCACTTTTTAGCAGCAGTTCTGTTCAAAAATAGTTCTGCAATTTGCTTATGGTTCCAAATAGCCAGATGTGTAAGAAGAGCAGATAATTTCACAAAATGGGGTTGAAGAGGGAAATGTCTGTAACTGTCACCAAAACATTTGTAACTGTAGACAACAAATATTTCACTAACATTCTGTTCTGTTTTTTTTCTGTCACCAGCTGAGTGTGGCTTTTCCAATAATATTCTGCATAAGCACAGTATTTCTGGTGGTAGTGCCACTCTATAGTGACACTATAAATTCACTGATTGGAATTTCCATTGCTTTGTCTGGAGTTCCAGTCTTTTTCTTGGGAGTCCATTTACCTGCATCAAGGAGACCTCAGTTTATCAACAAGATAATAAGTAAGTTTCTTTGAAGATGGGGATGTTGTTACAAGAGTGAATCTGGGTTTGTTGATGAAAAGGGTTTTGTGGTTTAGCTAACCCCAGTCAGCAGCTATAAGTACTCAGAGTTGGTCACTCACCTGCACCCCCCAGCAGGGTGAGGGACAGAATAGGAAGAACAAAGGTGAGAAAACTTGTTGGTCAAGATAAAGACAGTTCAGTAAGTGAAGGAAGGAGGGGGCAAAACCCCTGCTGCTGCAAAGGCAATCACATAATCACCACCTCTTACAAGCAGTGCAATGTGCAACCAGTCTCCAAGCAGCAGCCACCTTGGAGGACACTCTCTCACATGCACATACTTCTTCCTCTACCTGTTTTTGTTGCTGAGCATGGCATCATAAGGCAAGAAATATCCCTTTGCCTGGTTTGGATCAGCTCTTTTGTCCATCTCCCCTCCAATCTGCATGCCCATCCCTGTCTTGCTGGTTGCAGAGAGGGAAGAGTGTGAGGGGCAGAGGGGGAAAAAGCCTCAATACTGTGCAGTCTTTCAGTACTGTGCAATAACCAAAACATCAGTCTGTTATCAACCCTGCTTGAGCCACAAACCCAAACCACAGCACCACGTGGGCTGCTGTTAAGAATATTTAACTGAGCCCCAGCCAGATGAGGTAAAGGGGTACACTGATTATTTTTTTAAATCCATGTCTTTACAGGCAAATTTTATTTCCTCTATATTTGAAATACCATCTTCATATGTTTCTCTTTAATCAAGCATGTGAAAAGATTTTTTCATAAGCAAGGTTGATGACTGTAAAAGGGCTGGATGTTCTAGGTAATGCAAATTAACTGTCCTGCTTTACTGTATCAGTTGTTTGAAGCTGATGTGTCAGTCACAGATAGAATTTTGCCTGCTCTGGAACTGCTGCACTGAAAAGGAAACATTTTTCTCCAGCAGTGCACTGTTACCATTTTTATGTGAGAAAACCATGATGAGAAATGTGGAAAGTTTATAGCATAATCTCAGCATGCAACAGGATGTGATGCTGCAGCAGCCAGTGAATATGTACTTACTAGTCTTATCATTTTCCTGTTCTCTTTTTTATGTTTACCTGGTTTACACTTAATCACAGAGAAAAGAGATTTTTATCTCAGTTACTTGGCAGGGTGCCTAAGAAATAAAACCCCAGACACAACAGTTTTAAGCATTACAGAACAGTTTTAAGCATTACCTGGTTTTGTTTTTTTAAATAGTGGAATACACTTTTTGTATTAACATTTATAATTTGTTTCCCTTAAGAGGAGTGAGGCAGCACTGCTGACAATGAACTTTCCTTAGTCAGATGTCTTTTGTGTCATTAAAGTGGAGGTAGGTGGCTGTTCTGACTGATCTCCATTTCCATGCAGGTGCAGTCACACGGAACTTGCAGCTGCTCTGTTACTGTGTTTTAACAGAGATGGACACAACTGTAGAAAAGTTAGAAATCAAGTCCAACTAAAATTTCAAAGCCATCACAAGAAACAGGAGAGAGGACAAAATAACTAGGACAACACAAGGGAAGAGATGGAATTGAAAAAAAACCAACCACCAACCAACCAAACAGGAACTGTTTCCAGTGGTCTTTCAGAAACACTGAAAATGTACTGTCTTGCAGTTGGATTCCCACCTCGATGATGACACATCACTCTCCTAAACTCTGGCATATTTTCAGGGCATGTTTTCATTGGATAACGATTACCTACTCATTTTGGGCACAGAAGCTATGTGTCAGTACTGTTCCTTCTTCAGAATTGGTATTAAAATGGTAAGAGCTAATGGATCAAATGAGGTTTCTGCAGAACCAGGTGGTGAAGTAACCTATTTTTAAGTTAAGCTGAAAACCACTTTGACTCAAAAGACCAAAAGTCATTTCCAGCTTAATTCTGCTGGATGTTTGCATGAAATGATTTGCTGTGTTATCTCAGTTCTTATCCCAGAAGACAGTTTGTCACAACAAACTACCTAATTTGTCATTGTTAGCAGAAAAATGAATAAAGTTGTGCTACATTATTTAAAGACTGAACCAACCTTTCTTCAAGTATTTTATGTGGTTCTTGACTGTGGCAAGAATTTAATCAACAACCACCTTAGCACTAAGATTTTATTATAATTTGATGATTCTCTTCTGTTAGCTTGTTAGTCAACTTCTGATGGACTTTATGAAACTTTCAAAATTAAAATGTTCAGTTTGAAGCTCTTAAGCATTTGATTCTGAACTGTTTCAGTGAACACACATAAGCAGTGTTACCTGAGCAGTCAGAAAATTCCCATTCTAAATTTCAGTGCTATTCCCTAGAAAATGACCATCCCCAAACTCACAAAAGAAATCACTTTTTAGCTTCTGTAGCAGAAGTGAAGTTCTGAGACAAAAACTGTATCTTGAAAGCTAAGAAGCAGGGAGAGAAATTAGAAATAAAGAAAAAATTAATAAGTAGCATTGCAATATAGTCCAATGCTAATGAGCAGTATTTGTAACAAGCAGTATTCCAAAGCTGTATACTTAACATCAGGACATTCTCATACTGCCTTTTAGTGCACAAAAGATAACGAGTCCATCCTAGGTTTCTAGTGATACATACTTCAAAAATACACAAAAATTTGTATCTTGGTTCAGTGTTTACATCAGCTGACAGATGTGTGTTCACAGGTGCATATTTTTTGTGTTTAAGCTGAACTAAATCTTGTAATCACCAGATGATGGCTGAAGCAATGGACACTTAAAAGTGCTGCACCACATTTGCATCAGTCACTTGAAGAATAGTGAGAATATTTGGATTCTTGCATTGACTCCCCAAGCAAGGTTATCTTGAACACAAAGCTCTAGCTTATGGCAAATGGTGGTAGATGGTGAACTGACAGAAAATGGACATTTAATCCTAGCTGAGGAACTCTGTACACAGTTGGTACATTAACAGGTAGGGTCTCTTCAGTATTTAATTAAACTTATTTAGCTTTAATCTTGTGTATGATTAGACATTGAATTCAGTGTAAGTTCAGATCTGTACTAGACTTTAACAGCCTAGCTTGTGACATAGGTTAACAGCCATATTAACCTTCTGATGAAACCCAGAAAAAAATATTGTGCTTCCACTCCCTTGACATCACCAGCCAGAACTAATTGACCTAAACTCACTGCTGCAACCAACAGCTCAGGTAGGATATTAGATCAATGTCATATTAGCTATTTTTGTACAGACTTAAAGTACAAGAGTGCTGAAATGCTTTGTGTGCCCAAAGAGGGAAGATGAAATAGTTTTAACTACCATTATACATCTTTCAAATGTTGACATGACTTCAGCTCTACTAATCCTTATGATCTTTAAACAAATCAAGAAAACTTAGTCAAAAAATATTTATTTGCCATTTAAATACACATATATTATTCTACTCCAACCATACCAGAGAGATACCCAGCAATAAAAGGGACAGGTCAAAGCATTCCCTATGCTCAAACTCTTGTAAAGACAGTAACTTGAAACGTAGGAACAAATACAGTAGAAAGCACCAGGACAAGGTGCATTTTCCCTGGCATTCCACTTGCCATCGCAGCAGTTGATCTTCTTGTGAGACCTGACACAGTCATGACCAGAAGGGCTGCTGGCAACAGCACCTCCCTCCAGAATATGGAGGCACTGTCTGTACAAATGCATGGGCTTGCAGCTACCACCAGAAAAATTAATTCCTTCCACCCTCACCATCAGACAATGGGCAGAAACATCTATTTTAATTGAATTGGCTGCTCAGACAGTAACAGCTCAGAGTAGGTGGTTTGTCTTTTGGCGCTTTGTTTTTTGGTTGTTTTGGGTTTGGTTTTTTTTAGTTCAACATTCTTTTGAATAGCTGTCACCAGCTGTCTGGATTTTCAGTTCTACAGTAACAACACGATTTCATCCTCAGTATGCACTTCATCTCCAAACCTGGACTGTCAGTCAGAATCCAAATCTTGGACCTCATCATAGCCAAATTCCTGTAGAACCTCCTGTCGGTATTTGGTCCATGTTCTTCTCCTGTAACACTGGTCCTCATCACTGAGGCTGTCTTCAGAATCTAAAGAAACAGCATCAACACTTTTAGAGAATTCTTTAACTAAAAAGAAGGGATGAAGTTAATCAGACTATTTTAAGCTTCTTGAGTAATTATCAGATACAAAGTCTGAACAACTCTATTAGGTGAGGCTTGAATGGGGGAGTTAAAGCAGAGGCAGTGTTACACAAGCAGATGGAACCAAGTCATCTGTTCCTTCTCAAAACAAGCCATCTTTTGCAATTGCAGCAGCCTGAAAGGGAGTTCTTAATTTTGACTTTGCAAAATCACTTAAGATCCATTGTAGTTCCAAGAAAGACAATCCTTCTCTGGGCAGATTTAACTCATTCTAAGAGCAGAACACTACCCTAGCAGTGCTCAGTGAAAGCAGACAGTATCTATAAATAGTCATACCCTTTTCTCCATCACCATCTTCCTCAGGTAAGAACTCATCTTCATCAGGATAATCATTACGCCAGTTATTTTCATCATTTTCATCATCTTCATCTTCATATATTTCCCCTGGAACATGATCATCATCTACCTGCATATCAACACAAAATGTAACATTCTCTGTAAATACAGATACTTGGCATGAAGCCTTTTTTCCCCCCTCTTTTTTCCCCCCTCTCCATCAGCCTCTGCAATACTATCCAGATCACAACAGCCAAGAGGTATTTACTGACTGCATAGGTAATTCTGCAGTTGCACAAAGTACACTGCAGAAAAATGTGCTGTCAGTACATTTTCTGTAACATACCAATCTGCTTTAAATGAATAATCAGTTAAGTCACATGTTCTACTTCAGCATTTAAATGCTAAGGTTGTCAACATTAATCATACTCACTGCAGCAGCAGTGTAATAGAGCAAGGAAAAGAAAAAATAGCTTCAGGTTCCCATGATGCAAGTCCATTGGTCACAGCATCTACACAATGGAAGACTAACAAAGACTAAAGCTTACATTTAACTTCCTAAATTAAGTCACTGAAGCATAATTTTATCACAAGAAAATATCTTCTATTAAGATTAAAGTCATGTTCTCAAACACTGAAAAAGTGTGAATTTTAAGTTTGAATACACACCACCATTTGTCAATTTGAAGCCAGCCAAATTCTAATGCTATCCCTTCAGTTCTCATTGTGCATCAGCATCTGCTTGAAGCAACAGTAACCTGCAGGAACACAGGACTGGCAATTACAAAGGGCCTAACCCAGGAGTCACTGAGTCTACCTGTAGCATCTCCAAGGATCTTTCATGACAACTTCTGATGATGGGACTTGGAGGTCACTTATTTGTGACCTTTGTATTGAAGATGGATCTGTTTTCTCACACTCTTACCAGTTCATATTCTTCTCTGTAGGGCTGTACAGAAAGGATATTTTGGATCCAACCAGGGGCTGATGTTTCCATATAGTAGATGTCATAAACATACTCATCATCTTTCTCTCGATGTTCCTTTTTACCATCTTCAGAAACATTTAAGCGCTCACGGATCATCTCTACTGCATTGCAGAGAATCACATCTGGATCAGTCTTCTGCTGAGAAAAACACAAAACAAACCCTATTTTCACTGCAGCCATGTACACTAAGTCTTAGTTCCAACTGTTTTCTTTGCAGACAGTAACCAAGAGCTAGCTAATGATGATGTTCTGAAATCTTAGACCGAAATATGCTATTTAGAACATTAGCAACCTAGCGCAGAAAGACACCGAAGAATTTGCCAATTTCTGTGGTACTGTGCTTTGCTTCAGAAAAAGAGAAATCTGGGACAAGCTCGTTAGGAACTACTGAAGGGGATTTGGCTAATTCCATAGAACTACTCTTCTGTTTTTGATGGCACACTGGGTTGAAAAGACAAGTTTTAAGACAGGCCGTGCTCCACAGAGCACACTGCAGGAAAGTTGTGTACACAGGGGTGTGGATAATAGGCAAGGATATTACAGTATACAAAGTGTGCAGCAGAAACAAGGAAAATGTGACAAGTGAGGAAAACCAGGCCCTACTGATACGCTTTTTATTTCCTTTGTCTGATCACTTCAACATGTATTTGCTTTAGTGACCTGCACAGCCAGGTTTTTGCTGCCAGTCTTTCTCCGTAGAGCTTTTCAGACCATCTTGTTCAATCCACAGTAGTGTCTCCTGAGCCACTAAAATAATTCTGAGACAGATACAGACAAGCCTTTCATTCACATCTAAATACTTACAGAATGAAAAAGAAAGCTTACTTCTTGCTTTCAGCGCTTACTGCTAGTTCTCAAAGAGGAAAATTCCGTTGCTACCTACCTGTTTCTGTTTTTCTGTTCAGCAAAACAATAGACAGCAGTTAACCACAGATCTCGCATTGCTGCACTAAAGCTAAAGCTCATTGTAAAAGTGTTCCTATTAAATAGTGGAATACTTACAATGCAAAAAACCCCTCCTGCAGCCCACGTGTACTAAAGAGCTTCAAGTACACTAAATTTGTTTGCTGACCTGTGGGTTTGCAGCAGTTCCAATGGAGTCTCCCATCATCTCTTCCTCTTGTTCAATATCAAACAGCTGGAATTTCCCACAGCAGTCCGATCTATTCTCAATGGCACCGCTCTCCTCTTGTGAAGCATCATCCGTTGCTTCGGAGTCTGATCTGTCACCGCCAGTCGATGCCTCGCCATCTGTGCCAGGCGCAGTGAGGGCAGAGCAAGGCCGGTGGCTGGCGACCACCCGGTAACGCCGCTCCTTCCTTTGCGCTGCCGTGGAACAGCGCAGCTCCTGAATGATTCGCTGGGTGCTGCCGATAGGGGGTCGCAGGCTCCGACCTGCTTTGTCTCGGGGGATCACTTCTTGAACGTATTTTTGGACAGGTTCGTTCTGGGTACAACAAAAAGTAGGTGGAATATCATGACACCATCAACAAAGTCATACTCCTTGGAGGGCTGAACTGCCAACGTTCCTCACAACTGTAACTTCTACTACTGCTTTAAGCAACACAACTATCCTAATATTATCCTTACATGGGGAAAAAAAAATATTATTAAGATACTTGTGATCCTCCTAAATTTGAGGTAGATCCTTTACACTCACCTGTGAATATCAGTTCCCAAGAAACACCAGTATTACTCAATTTAAAAGGCTGTACAGTGCCTGGAAGTCAGGCTTCACTTGTTGGCTGTTCCGTAGTAAAGAACAGTCTGTTCAGTATAACAAAGTGAGTGCTGAACATAGCTCTGCATGGTGCTCGCTCCCTGCTGCGTGACAGGCCAGTCACACCGCAGGGAAGCGAAGGCGGCGGACAAGGGTTAATCAGGCGATAAACCCTCGCACCGAGACCCTGCTCTCCAGGCTGCCCCTCGAACTTCGCATCCACGAGGGACCCGGAGAGACCCGCGCAGAGCGCCGCTGTAGCCCTGCGGAGAGCCAGCTGCTTTCAGAAGCTACTTCGGACGCATAGCGAAACAACCCCGCCTCGACCTGCTCCGGCCTACACCGGGTCCCCGAGCGGCGGCAAGGCCGCAATACCTTGGATGACACGGTCGCCACTAGCTTGAAGAGATTCTTCTCCACCGGCTCGCCGCCGCCGCCGCCCTCTTCCGTGCGCAGCCGCTTGCAGGCGAGGAGCAGCGCCTCAGCCGGCTCCGTCCCGCCGCGCTTCCGCTTGACGCGCAGCACCGCTCCCGACGCCCGCTCCATGGCGGCCGCGGCGGGAAGGGGCGGCAGCTCTCCGTGCTCCGCCCCGCGTCCCCGCGCGGTGCAGGCCGGGTGTGCGGCGCTGCGTGCAGAGAGGGGCTCAGAGGGGTAGGTGTTGGCGGCGCGGCCGTGTCGGGGGAGGCGCAGGTGCCGCCTCTGAGCTCTGTGGGGGAGATGAGGCCGCGGTTTCTCGGGGCCCTGTCGCAGCGCCTTCCTGAGGTGGGGGAAGGTCCGGGCCGAGGCTACTCTGCTAGCGGCCTGGCCGGTGCCCAGGTTAAGCCCGCCCCCGGCAGAGATGCTGATGGCCGGGTGCGGAGAGAGTCGAGCCGGTGGTTTGCTGTGGCCTGGGCCTCCCACCGCGGCCTGTGGACCGTAAGGGAGGGTGAGGACCAGCAAGAACTCTCGGCGGTGGCACCTGTCCTGGGGGAGCAGACCCTGGGTGTTTCCAGATTTGGAGCAGGGCCTTGTGAACGTCTTTGGCCACAGCCGCTAAAGCAAAGGTGCGACCCTCAGGGTCAGTGGGGTGGAAAGAGCTGCTACTGCCCTCGGCCCTGCCACTGCCCAGTTTTTGTTGGTCTCAACTCAGACAGGATGTGGGGACCTCTTAGGGTGGTTGGCTTCCCTGCTCCGACCTGCATCACCTTGGGGATAGGTGTTTTTCTTTGAGAACTTACTGCTGTTTTGTGGTTTTCTGTTTTGGTTTGGTTTTCCCCTGGATGGTATGACAGGTTTGAGCTTAAAATGTTTTTGAAAGATTGCAAGGCAGGTGCCAGGGGTTCTGGCCAAGGCAGATGTAATAAGAGTCAGTTGTAGAATGACAGGTTGGAAGGGAACTTAAGGATTTTTCTTTGCAAAAGCACAGTCTAGACAGTATGTCCCCACACTGACCAGCTAAATCCTTGAAGTGTCCAATGTTGGGGATTCCACTACGTGCCTGGTGAGGTTTCACAGAATGTTAGAGGTTGGAAGGGACCTAGAAGATCATCTAGTCTAACCCCCCTGCCAGAGTAGGGTCACCTAGACTAAGTCACCCAGAAACAGATCCAGGCGGGTCTTGAGTGTCTCCAGAAGAGACTCCACAACCTCCCTGGGCAGTCCCAGGCTTTGTCACTCACCTTTAACATATTTATAAACATTGATGAGGACCTCCTCAGTCTTCTCCAGACTTAAGAGCCCCAGCTCTCTCAGCCTCTCCTCATAAGGTTGTTCCAATAGCTAATGTTGGGAATTCCACTACTTCCCTGGGGAGATTATTCTAATGGCTGATTGTTATTATTGTGAAAAATTTTCTTCTTGTTTTCAGTTGCAATCCCTAGGAGTAACTTGTGCCGTTACTCCTTGTTTTTCCATGTGACCCCTTGTAAAAATGGAGTCTCCATAGGTAAAGTGATGTCTGTTGTTTTCACTTGAAGTTTTGTGTTTGCTTTTCTTCCACACAGCCCACATCTTGGGTATTACACTGAAGCCAAATCAGCAAAACTGCACATAATACATAAATAACACAAATTGAGATTGATTATGAAAACCTTCTGTGGAAGAGCTAATCCAACTACTGGTGCAATGGAGTGGATAGAAGAGGATGAGAACTATGACTACCATCAGGAAATTGCAAGGTATGATGGAAAAACATTTACTTGTTCTTCTAAAGCTACAAAAAGGAGCAGAGCCCATTTGGTTTTATGACACTGTTTTTTGTTTATCTCTGTGGAAGTTCCAAGGGCATGAGGTGAAGAGACTGTAGGACAGTCTAAATGTTACAGTAGAATTTTGTGAAGTAGTTTCCTTCTAAATTTTTTGAACTTTATCAGTGGTGCTTATCTTAATACTAGACTGAGTTGTGGCAAAATGCATTGACTGATATTTTTTCTAAATCCCCAGTGCAACAAATAATTGCCAGTTGTCTGTTCCTGTAAGTAAGTTTTTAAGACTTAAGTGTAACAGCCAGACAAATTGGGAAGATTAGATTTTGGGATGTTTTTAAGTAGTGCAACAGGGTGCGAAGAAATTGGCCCAAAACTCTTCATAACAATTGAATAGGCCACTATTAGGCATCCTTTCGTTTCTTTGGATTATTTTGGATGAACCTCTGTATTTCACATCTGTTTGTCCAGAGTTTCATGCATTGGGTCCACTGCTGAACAGAGGCTGTGTGCCACGAGTTAATTAGTCTGCTTTATGCTGATTACTAGATCATTGAAATAACATTATTCCTCAGACTTGGGAAACAGTTCAGATCCTCAAAGAACACCTCAGTTGTCTCTGTATTTATGGTCTGTGGGCACCTGTTGTCTTAGAGAAAACAAAGGAGGCTCTATAAGATCCTGAAGTTTTGTTGTGCTTTGCAGTGTGCAGTGTTTTGACTGGAGTTTTTGTTGTTGTAGGTCACGCTATGCAGATATGCTTCATGATAAAGACAGAGTAAGTAGTACAGAAGCAAAAAGCTTTTGAATGCTGAGAAAATACTCATTTCCCTTCTCTTTCTCAGTCCATGACTATACAGCTTTCTCTGAAAGATGGAATGATCAAATTTGTACCCTTTAAGATACCAAACTTGCTTTTATATCCACAGATGCCTTCTCTCTAGTGTTCTGTTCTTTAATGCAGAACATGATATTTACATTCAGTAGCTGATTTTACTGTTCTATGTTTTGACATTTTTGACAGAGAAAACCCAATAGATGAGATTTCAAAAGCTGAAAGTGTGAATCTAGGCTTCTTAGTTTTTATAGGAATGTAGGTAAAGTCTGTCTTTATACTTTTGTACTGTTTTCACTGATCCCTGCAAAACCACTTGAATTTGCTGAAAATGGCTTCAATTTGACTATAGCGTAAAGAGTATCTGTAGGCTTTTTACTAATTATAAACTCATAGTCTGAGAATGTGAGATTTCTCCACAGAAATTAAAAGAATAAATAGATAAAAGGTTACTGATCTGGTTTTTTTTATTCTTTTTTTTTTTCCCTCCCTCTCCACAGAACACAAAGTATTACCAAGGTATCCGAGCTGCAGTGAGCAGAGTGAAAGAAAGAGGTGAGAAAGCAATTGTTCTAGACATAGGGACTGGCACAGGACTCCTGTCCATGATGGCAGCTGCAGCAGGGGCAGATTTCTGCTATGCAGTTGAGGTGAGCCTTTGTTACAGGATGCACATATCTTTCCATGCATGTTCATAGCCTCTCTTTTGAGCTTGAGTGAAGTTGTTCATTGCTGTGCATGCATTGACTGTTTAGTGCTATGGTTTCTGATGTGCAAGTTTGATGCTTTTATGTGTATGAAAAAGACTTAGATCTTAAAAGTATGTGAAAAATGTATTCTACCTTTTCAAACATTTTTGGGACACCTTCTGTAAATGTTCAGATTTACAGCACTAAGTCAAGTTTTCTAGTATTCTGTCTTCTCAGTTTATCAAATCTCAAGTGTAACTTGGAAAAACTGATTAATGTTTATAGAAAAAAGTGACTTTTTGTAAACTATTGTTGATCTTTGTAAGTTTCAGCTCTTTGAGATCAGTTCTCAGACCACTCAGTCATAACACAGACCCCATCTTAATAAAGAATTTTCTAAACTTGTTTTTCCATCTCTTTGTGATTAGATTGAGTGTTTTCTGTTATATTGGCAGTTAAGAAGCATCCTGATGGTCATTAGTAGTTATTAGTTGTATAAAGTATAACATTTTGTCCAGTTTATTTTTTTTACACATTTGAAGAAACAAAGAGAAGTTTAACTTGTCTGTAGGACTGAGTTGAAAGGCTGAACTGTGATATTTATCCCAGTAAAAAATCGATCACTTTAAACTCAGGTTTAATCTTCTAATCAGTCATCTTTCATAAAAGCCCAGGAAGCAAGAAGCTCTTTGTTTCCTGGTAATAAACTTCATACATAGGAAAAGATAATTAAGATGTTACCATTTTTTGCAGGACTCAATATAGTGCATTTTGTGTTGCTGTCCTTTCATTTTTGAAAGCTAATGTTGGCTTAGTGGTTTGTTACGTTTTGCTATTTACAGGTTTTCAAGCCCATGGCTAATGCTGCTGTGAAGATAGTGGAGAAGAATGGTTTTCAGGACAAGATCAAGATAATCAACAAGCACTCCACTGAAGTCACAGTTGGCCCAGGTGAGAAAAGTAGGCTAGGATTACAAAAATTGGCAAGTACCTCAAAACCATGATGGAATATGTCTTTTTTTTCTTAGTTTCCAAACATTTTCTTAATTAAACTAAGCAAATCCTTTACTCTCTAGAAAGTAACATTGGAAATTTATTTTAAAAGGTAGCGTAGTAATAGTATTTCAATAATTGTATTTCTTAGTACATTTCTGATGGAAAATAATCTTCAGTAGGCTGTCTAACAGGAGGAAGTTTTTGAATGATGTGTTTTCTGTGTAGCATCTTCTTGAAAGACTTTGCTTAAGTCTTGATTTTTGGATATTATTTGTGTCTTTTAGATGGAGATATGCAGTGTCGTGCAAACATCCTGGTGACAGAATTATTTGATACAGAGCTGATAGGAGAAGGAGCTTTACCAACCTATGAGCATGCACACAAATACCTTGTACAGGTGAGAAAACAGAAATTGAGAGTGTGTCAGATTTATGCCTAGGGAAACTTGTCTATTTTGGAGTAGGGTTAGATCTGGTAATTTAGTGGCTAACAAATTTCTTTCAGAAAGGCACCTGGTTCTGATTTGGAGCTTTTCTTAGGAGTTTATTCCAATGGCAAATTGGTCCCAAAATGTTTTTTAAAAATAATAAAATGATACTGTTGCATGGTTAATAAAGTGACCTGGCCTTGCTGAACCACACTGAGCAGGACAGACACCTCTATCATATTTCAGAAAGTGAAAGTGCTCTGGTGTTATAGAAGGTTCTGAAACAATTGGTGTTTAAGATTTCAAAGCTTTTCTTTAATGGAATCACATTTCAATTTATTTAATTCTCATGCATGCTAATATATTTACCCTTTGTTTTGCACACGCAGGAAGGGTGTGAGGCAGTGCCTCACAGGGCAACAGTGTATGCCCAGTTAGTGGAATCCAAAAGAATGTGGTCCTGGAACAAACTGTTTCCTGTTCATGTTGAAGCAGAGGATGGTGAAAAAATGATTGTTTCCCCTTCAGAAGTGGAGAAGTGTCCAGGTGTGCCTTCTGTTTGTGATATCCAGCTGAACCAGATGCCTTCAAGTGACATCACTGTCCTTAGTGATGTGGTGACAATGTTCAGGTGAGATTCAATCCAAAATTTTCCTGCTGTGCTTTTTATCTAAGTTGTGTACTCAGCTGCAGAAGCTAGTGAGAAGTTCTGAAGAATGCAGAATTTATTTTTACAATTTTCATGATTCTCTGCAGTGTGGACTTCAGTAAGCCAGTAAAGAGTGCTTCTACCCACTACAGAGTGCAGCTGGAGCCCATCAAGTCTGGCAAGGCTCAAATTGTACTTTCTTGGTGGGATATTGACATGGACCCTTCTGGGACAATAAATTGCACAATGGCTCCATACTGGGTAAAATCCACTTCTGCTTTCCAGGTAAAATACTGAGTCTCCAGATACTATCATCAGATTATATCAGTCTTCATTTGTTTAGCTTAGAATGACAGACAAACTTGGAATACTTGCAGGACAGAAAATAGCTTTGAAAAAGTGCTCCAAAGTTGTCTCCATTCTTACTGTTCTCCTGCTCTTTGTTTGCTTTCTGTTTCCTATTTGTGAATTCATTCCTAAGGTTTTGTTTGTTGACCTTTTCAGTGGAGAGATCACTGGATGCAGTGTGTGTATTTTCTTCCAAATGAGGAGCCCGTTCTGCAGGGTGAGCTGGTCTGCCTGACAGCCTGTCGGGATGAGTACTCTCTCTGGTATAAGCTGCAGAAAGCCAGGTAACAATGCTTGTATGGGGGATTTTATTCCAAGCTTGAATATTTGCTGCTCTTACAGCAGCTATTCTGTAGAAGAGCAAGAACCAAAGGACTGGAAAATTACTAAAAGCCACTTCATGGGCAACACACAGGTGAAAAAGCCACATGATGTATAAAAACACACTTGAGGATTGAATTGCAGGGTCTTGCCTTTGACCTGGTGGTATTGTGTGACAGTGGAACAAAAACCACTCATGGTGGCTTCCTGGAAATCCTAAAATAGAGCTCAGCTGAGCTGGCACTTAGGTAAAGGAGTGAAATAATTGCCACGTTGTCTCTTTTCATTTTCTGTTTTCTTAGTCAGCACTGTCTTTTTGAGGTTCATGCCTTTTGCTCAGATTATAAGGAGCTTAATCATGTCAGTTGTGATAACAAGAGCAGCCAACATCTTCTAAAAATCAGTGCCAGCTTTCAAAGTTAATGCCTAAATGTAAGTAAATGCATAAATGTACCTGCTTGCAAAAACGTGGTCCTGTAATTAATACATGATAGATTTTTTGTTTGTTTGTTTGTTTCAGAGAAGAGGAGAATAAGACAGATGCTTGTGTTGAGAGTCCTGTTTGTAGATGTCAGGCCCATCTTCTTTGGAATAGGCCACGTTTTGGGGAGTTAAACGACCAGAACCGCACACGCCAGTACGTCAGGGCTTTGGCAGAAGTGAGTGTGTGTTGCCTGTAGGGGTTTGAGCTTCTGTGATGGATGGGTGGCTTGTTTTATTTGCAGTAGTTACTTAACAAATCTGTTTGTCATGTGCTAAAGGACTTTGCTCACGAAGTATACTTTATTTACATCAGCAGGTGGAAGTTTCATTTTGTCATGAAAACTTCAGTCTTACTTTTTTAGCTTACTTTTAGCTTGGAAGCAGCCATTTTTGCATAGGACTTGGGGGCAGCTCTGTGTATTTGTTGGAAGGAATATTGGTAGTTGAATAAAAAACCTAATGCATATTTGTGCAAACTTTTTCTGACCTAAACCAAGGGGGTTGGTTACATGAATGTTTCTTGTGCTGTTCTGTTCCGCTTGAAGTAGTTGTATTAAATGCTAACTCTCAGTCCTTATTTGATATGGAAGTGTATAAAGTGGGGAAAAACACCCCAAAATAATGTCTGGAACTTGAAAACTTACACGTGGAATAGGAACAACAGTGACTATTTATTTTTTGTAGGTTCTGAAAACAGATAGTGTTTGCCTCTGTATCAGTGATGGCAGCCTGCTACCTGTGCTGGCTCACTACCTTGGAGCAAAGCAGGTACTGTACTTCCTGTCATTGTCATCTTTGTGGTTTAGCTTGGTATTTTCAGTGTCCTCACACAGTTCAGCATTTCCAGCCCATTATTTAATTATTTCCAGAGCCTCTGTAATGAGTGAGAAAGAGGCTCCCATTTTGTTGAAGTGGAGGTTAAGTTCATCTCTGACCAAGCTGTAGCCTGGAGGGATGATAATTACCAGTTTTGATGTTTACCAGTGTGTAGCCTTGAGTGACAGTGGTGTTCCTTGTTCCTCTCTGGTTCCTGTTTGCTTTGTTGTATCTTTGTGCTTTTGGAAATACTTTTTCTACAAAATTAAATGTCTTGCAACTTTTTTTTTCCTTCTTTTATGTTTCCATTTCAGTAATTATATTATTATCTAGTCTGAAATGGAAGGTCTCTAACAGCAAGACAGGAAGCATTAAGAATAATCAGTCTGTGTATAAATGAGAGCTGAGAGCTGTCTGGCTGTTTCTCTTCTGTATTACACAGCACTTGGTGTGTTCTCTTGGGGGGCTCTATGAACTAAAATCTATTATAGCTGAACTGAATATCTGGGACTATGTAATGTAATATCATCCCAAGGAAGATGCTAGGCAATTTCTAGAAACAAATAAATGTGCCAAGTTAAACCAATGATCGATGGCCCCTCTATTTTTGCCCTCAGTAGCAAAGGAGTAGGACAGAAATGAATAGGGCTGACACATCTTGATATTATTTTCCTGCCTTTGTAGCAGCATATGGCCTAGCTATTCACCAGCTTTGAATAAAACCTTTTTTTTTTCTTACTTTAGAAGGTTGGTGTATGTATTGCACATCTGAGCTCTTTCCAGCTGATACAGGCAGATGATGTTAAACAGCACTTAAAAGGAGTGAGCACTGATGGGGGCTGATTCAGCACACTGGCAATATGCTTACATTTGTTAGGGGTATAGATATGCCTAGAACATTTATTAATGTGCTATGTGCATCTGAAACCTGGAAAAGAAGTATTTATAATCTGTTGGTTTTAGTCTTGTATGGCTGTGAAAATAGCATTTTTTAGCCTGTATTTATTGGGAGTGGTTTTGTTGCTAAAAGGTACATGACAGTGGGC
The DNA here is from genome assembly GCA_025447755.1 of Corythornis vintsioides. NCBI lineage: Eukaryota > Metazoa > Chordata > Aves > Coraciiformes > Alcedinidae > Corythornis > Corythornis vintsioides. The sequence goes on along the minus strand of JAOEGS010016002.1, from coordinate 11,265 downwards.
TGTGGAATGGATGCATAGTTCTTCTCATCTGTGTTCACTAGGGCATCAGAATAGTTCTGTCATTGTTTGTTTACATACTCTTGTAATGAAAAATAAATACAAAGCTTGTTGACCAGATGTTCTGTATTTTCTTCAGGTGTTTACAGTAGAAAACTCTGCTGTGTCCTGTTCTGTCATGGAAAAAGTGAGTTAACAGTTTTGTTTTAAAGCAGTAAATGAAGTCATGGCATTTCTGAGTCCAGAGCTGGTGGCTTTGATTGTCCTTGCATCAGTTGCTTGGAGGTTTAATGAATGTGTTTGATCATAGAGTGTGACAAGACTGTGGGAGGTGGGATATGTTGCAGGGACGAGCTCTGATTTTTTTCCAAGTAATTGTACAGAGCTGCAAATACTTGGAGAAATACATCCAGTGGGAGATACATCCATTCTGATAGCTTCAGCCACGAGCCAAATAGGCCACAGGGGAAATTGAGCAGAACAAAGGGAATTATGCTTGACAGGGCTTGATCTCTCCTGCAGGTGCCTGTTGGCTTGAGCTGCTGCTCTGCAGCCCTCAGTGCACTGATGACAGAAGCCAAGATTCTTGTTTCTAAGGATTAGTGGAATGCCAGAGCACCGTGTAGCTTATACCAGTCTTATCTGGAAAGTATCATCTACTGTTTATATTTTCAGCTGAGACAAACTGAGGCTGCTTACTCTGCTGTTTGGTTCTTTGGAGACAGTGGGCAGTGGGTCTTTACTGCAAGTGATGTTTCAGCCACTTCTGTGGGGCACAGAAGGCTCTGCCAGTGGAGTGGAGGCTGTTGAGGAGAGGCAGCTAAGGTCTAGGAAGTGAATGGAACCAGCTTCCTGAAGTCATCATTGAGCTGTGTGTGTTTTAGTTCACTCTTTAGTTCACTCTTTAGTTCACTCTTT
>JAOEGS010016002.1:0-10250 GCA_025447755.1 Corythornis vintsioides | reverse complement strand
GAACCAGCTTCCTGAAGTCATCATTGAGCTGTGTGTGTTTTAGTTCACTCTTTAGTTCACTCTTTAGTTCACTCTTTCAGAGTTCTCACACAGAAGTCAAATATGTAGTGTATTCATAGTTTAAGTAATTTTTTCTTTGACTGGCCTTCCCATATTCTTCAAAGTACAAGCAGACGAAGGAAGTTGAGGTAATTTCTGTGTTACCTGCCTTTTCATACACTTGATTGAAGGAATATGTAGGGCATGTGCTTTATTTAGTTCACTGGATGTGACTTGTTGGCTCTTAGTGCATGTACCCTTTAAGAATGGACTTGTATCATCCTGATGAATTATGGTAGGCAGTCTTGTAAAATTTTATTTTAATATTGGGAGGGGTTTTTTTTTGTTAATTTGTAATAAGATGATTATGTTGGTGTAGGTTTGAGTCTCATCTGTAGCTTTTGACAAAGACACTATGCTACTTTTTTTTTCTTTTAAGTTTTTTAAAGCAAATCATCTTGAAGATAAAATTAAAATAATAGAAGCACGTCCTGAATTGTTGACAGCTTCTCATTTGGAAGATGAAAAGGTAGGTTATAATTGTCTGATACTGAATTTACATGGGTAATGTAAATAGTGTAATGAATAGATATTTCAGTGGGACATGGTCTGAACCTAAACAAGGTTTAGTCTAAAGACTGTGGGAGGGTTTTCACTTTGTTTTTGAAAGAGTATGGACTTCTTGCATAACCTACACCAGTTATAAGGCAGTTAAACTGGTTTAGTTGCATATGTTCTACTAGGTTGTAGCTCTTCTTTCTGGAACCACTCAGTCTATTGGGAAATACTAACATCCTTAAATTAAAAATGTCAATATTCTGTAGCTCATACTACAAAGTCTTCCAGCCTAAAACTGCAATATTTCTTCTCAAACTTTGTTGCAGGAAAATTAATTTTAAACTTTTCCAACTAAACCCACAAAAAGATATCCTGTTGTGCAGTATGTAGGACCTAAATCCTTACAGAGCACTAGAAGATTTTATCTAGATGACTTCACTTATTATATCCCATTGTCAACTATTGAAGATATAAGCAGCCTGGGTAACTTGAGTTGTTGTTCTTTTTTTATAATTAATAATATCTCTTTTTCTTTACCAAGATTTCTGTTCTTGTGGGAGAGCCATTTTTTACCACAAGTTTGTTGCCGTGGCATAACCTGTATTTCTGGTATGCTAGGACAGCTGTGACCAGCCACCTCACCAGCAGTGTCACTGTCCTGCCTCAGTCTGCATCTTTGCACATGATGGTTGTGGAATTTCAGGTGAGATTGTTTTGAACTACTACCCAGTTGATATTTACACAAATTGAATTTTTTTTTTCAATTTACACCTTTCAGTTTTCTGCAAAAATATACAGAATTTAGATATATACTGAATAAATAATGTAAATCTGACTTTTGTCATAAGAACCAGATATTTAAGACTAATCAGCAGTAGTTACATTGAAACAAGCAGTTAATTTTTGCTCTATTACATGAGCATTATTCTCTTCATGTTCTGGATGAGGAAACTGAAGCATGAAGAGTGATTATTTCTGAATAATCTTATTCAGAAATCTAGTAGCAGAATGTAGGGTAACATTCATGTCACCTGAACCTAAGTTTTACACTCTTATACAGGATTGTGTTCAGAGATGGTTCCACATTTCCAAATAGCTGTTTTGGTAGAACCTTTAACTTGTGTTTCATTCCATTAAGCTGTTCCAGAAACTATTGCTTTAATATTACATTTTCTCTCTATTCAATGGTGAATCCAGACTCAATGACTAGAATCTGTGGTGGTGTTTTTTTTTTTTTTTAAACAACCTCTGCATTTACCAGTTCTTGTTTAGACAGAAGGAACAGACAGTGTTGTAAATTCTGTAGGCTGTTCTGTCTTGTCAGAATGCAGATATGTCATTAGAGTTAATCAATTAGCAAAACCTGGATCTGGCAAAAGTATTTAATGAAGTTAATTCAGTTACAAACTTGATTAGTCCATAATTGTATTTAGGGAGCAGGATGCTCCCTATCTCATAAGATAGATCTGTCAGGGATACCACTCAGAGATTCTTTATAGTCACTCTAGTTCATGTTGTATTCATGAATTATACCAGCATTTATTTGAATTTATAGTAGTCCTAGCATCATAGAATGATTAGGGTTGGAAGAGACCTTTAAGATCATCTGGTTCAATGCACCTTGTACAGCAGGGCCACTTGAGGTTGCCAAGTGCAACAACAAACTGGGAATAAAAGGTGTATATGCACAGCTACTGGATGTTCTTATTCTATAAAAAGACCATCAACTTCAGCCTGTAGCTTTACTTAAACCACATCATTGTCAGTCCAGTCTGTTGCTGCAGTAAATGAGAGGCACAGGATCAAGTACCTAAAATGATTCTACTGCTCTGCTGCTACTCCAATAGGCTATAAAATGTTTGGTGCAACTGGGAGCACTTACCTGTGCTGGGTAGTGGAAATGGGGTGTCTGTAAGGGTTTAATCTTAGCAAATCCATACCTACTGTAAAGTAAACAGTACGTATGGATGTAGGAAATGTGGCAGGTTCTTTTAAAGCATTTGGAAACAGTGGCTAAAGAATTAATTGACTCACAAAGTATTGTCTCAGAGTTATGCTGTCTTCTGATTCTTGCAATAGTTCTAATGGTTTAGGAATGTAGATAGTAAAGAGGTTTTTCTGTCTTGTTACCAAATGTTTTGTCTACAGGTTTCAAGATTTCCTATTTCCTTTATTAAAGTCAAACAAAATCCTGTTTTATTTTTTAGGATTTATGGAGAATCCGGAGTCCGTGTGGGACCTGTGAAGGTTTTGATGTCCGAACTATGGATGATATGATTAAAGTAAGAAGACTGAAAACATTTTCAGCAAAACTCACATGACTTAAAAAAATCTTTACAGTGACTCTTCAAAAACTTGCATGTTAGGAGAACTCCATTGGTTTAGTTTTTCATTAAAAAGGCTCTTTAGGTCTTGCAAAACAGTAACTTCTGTGGCATGGCTTTGGAGCTTGCTGTTCCTTCTCAAGCTCTTCAGTACTTTGCACTGTTTTGAAAATACTTCTGGTCATTCAAAAAGAAAAATAGTTCTCAACATTTTATTTTGAGCTTGAAATCAAATCATCTGGGAGTTGCTCTTACGTGAATCCTGCTGCATTTACTTGCCCTTGCAGGTGCTTTGGAAAGAGAAAAAGTCTTTTTGACTTCCAAAAAACAGATGTGAAGAGAGAGATCTGTTTGTATCAATGTCTAGACCTGTATGGTTTTACCCATATTTGAGTATAGCCATTTTGGTTGCCTTTATAATCACAGTGTACAGGCAGCTCTTGAGTTTCTTCTCAGAGTGGAAGAAAAAGTTAAATGCTTTCTATTTTGAAAGTGTCTGTTTCTGTTTCACTGCTGAGGACCACAGTCAGCAATTAGTGCATGCATGTAGTATATTTTCTCTTGTGCCTCAAAAGTGTAGTCCTGTCCTCTTGCAGCTTTGTTGACTAAATACTCTGGGTTCAGGACACATAATTAACTTGAAAACAAAGACTGTTTGCCTTTGGATTATTTTCAGATAGTTTTATTACTTTCTTTCTTCAGAATTCTCTGAATTTTAGGGAATCCAAGGAAGCAGAACCTCACCCTCTATGGGAATATCCTTGCAAGTCACTCTCTGACCCCCAGGAAGTTTTGACATTTGACTTCAGAAAGACTGTACCTCAGCACTGCCTCAGCACTGAGGGTTCCATAAGTCTTTTACGGTGAGTAAAACTGTGATACACTGTGATAAATATTCTTCTCATCACCCATTTCTTTATTCCACATTCAAGCTCTTTGTGTCTGACAGTTAACTAGTGGGATCATACATGGCAATTTTTAATAATGTAGAAGTTACTCTGACAGAAATTTGGCTGTTCACAATAGGCTATAACAATAAGGGTTATTTCTTAGGTAAAATACTTGTGTTTCAAAAATGACATTTTTTTAGCTGTTATGATTTAAAACCTCAAGAGATTAAGCTATAGTTTAGAGAAAGTAAACTATTGTCTGTATGTTTTCTGTTTGTTCCCTTGTGGTGACCTCTTGCAGAAAAAGCTCTTATTTAGTTTTCCAAATAATTCTGTTAAATAGCTTTAAAGTATATGCTATTCTTCCTTTTAACAAGAATTCTGACAGTCCAGATATTTGTTATATCTTCTGAGATTAAAAACGAGGGGAAAGTTATTTTTAACTATCTAGAGTTTGTGACTCAAACACTGCTGTAACCACCTGTTTGTGAAAAGAAACTTTCACAAAATCCATATCCATCTCCTTGGAGTCTCTGTGCCCTTGCACCAGTTGTACTTAGGGGCAACACACTAGCAGGACCTCTCCACCTTGGGGAGCAGACACTGGAAGTGAGATGGGATGTGTGGTCACTATTTCCTCCAAATTCAGAAACAAGTTGGGGTCTCTAATGAAGTACTCTCCAAACCTGTCATGTAATTTGTGCCATGTTATCATGTGCCTGTTCAATAACTGGTTCTGAGCAGATTTGGTTATTACATATTCTCATCTTTTTTAGATCTGCAAATGCTTTAGAAGTTGCTACCCATTTACCAAATCATTCAGCTGTTCACTCACCTAATCTGTGTGAGGAATGAGTGCAGCATTTAAACCATCAGTATTGTATAAAGTAACAGGTTTTGGTCTTCCACCTTCTCCTCAGGAAAGGAACAAGCCATGGAGCAGTTCTGTGGATGGAATATCATCTTGCTGCTGATATCTCTGTTAGTACAGGACTGATGCAAATTTCAAATGAAAAGGTATTTCTTCTGTCTAATTTATTATGTCAAAGTCTATACGATTACAGTGCTGAAAAATGTTTCTCTATTGTCCATCCTTTGTTTATGTGGTGCTTTCTTACACTGTTTGAATAATATGCAGACAGAAAGAGTACAGCTATCTGTCTATTTTAGGGAGGAGCAGGAGTTGTACTTCAAAATGGGAGAATTTGAATTGCATCCAAATGCACCCATAGCTTCGAACCACATTCAGAACTTAAATTTATGATGCTAGCTCAATGTAGAATTCATACATACAAATCCCTTTTCTCACTTGAACAAAAGCAGACATTTTGAGGGGAAGGGAGTTACTGTTGTCAGTATTCTATCTATTCTGTGACCAAATCAGTCTTTTCCTCTGTGACTTCCCTGTGCAATGGTGGCACATGGTAGGTATTTCAAGTTATGTGTTCCTGTAATGGAATGGATAGAAGTGATAACTATCTGATCATGGCATTCTGAACTGGGAACAAGAACTCTTACTGCATTATTGCTGCCTACTAGTGATATCATAGAGTCTTGACCAGATAATATAGTAGAGTTTTGACTGCTTTCACTTTTAACTCTCTCCTGTAGGGCAACTGTGAATGGAATCCCCACTGCAAGCAAGCTGTCTATTTCTTCAGTTCTGTTATCGAGTCACAATCTCTGTCAGACCTTCCTAGTGCCATCACATATGCTATAAATTTTGACCCAAAGACAGGAGAGATTGCCATGGATTTTAAGCTATTGTGAAATGCTTTCCTGTTACTCATGTTCCTAAATTCTAATAAATACAGTATTTTTTGTACAGCACAGGGTTGTTTTCTGTTGTGCTCAGACAGCTGTTCTGAAATATACTTCTAAATCTTTTTGGTTTTGTTTTCAAAATATATAGCTGAGGAGTTAGTGAGAAAACTTTTATTGAGAACAGGTTTATATGCATACACCCATGCTTGTTGTCATCTGTTTCAATGTGAAACTCTGGTATTTGGCGTTTTCAGTAATGTTATCAAATCACAGAACAGTGAGTGTAGGGAGGATGGAGCCAGACTCTTCTCAGTGTCATCCAGTGACAGGACAAGAGGCAATGGGAGCAAGTTGGAGCACAAGAGGTTTATGCTAAACGCTAAACCTTACACTAACTTAGATAAAAGTGAGTTAAATGCATCTATTTCTGGGCTTTGCTCTTGTCACTGTAAAATGGGAAATAATCTTCACAGTGCATGAAGAGAAATGCCAAGTGAAGCTACACATGTGTATTAGTACACTTAATAGGGAGAAGGAAACAATTTAGCAGTCTTGTGTAAATTATGGCTAATATTAAACTGAAATGGTCACTGAGTTATGGTATGATTCAGTGATGTTCTGCTAGAGTCTGAGATGCTGTGTTACTGAAGAGACATTTGCCAGACAGTGACCAAAGTCTGGAAAGGCAGAACTGCAAATTAGAAAAGTTATGTATTTTGGTTAATTGGAATTGACAAGTTGATGGTAGCCTGACCAGAAACAAAAGAGCCAGAGTAGAAAAAAACCCCTTGCCAATCTTTAGATATGTAGTATGTATTACATGATCCAAAATGTGGCCTTACACACATTCCATCAGAGGACTAAATAGCATCTGGCAGTTTAGCTGAGTTGTATGTTACCCTGCAATAGCTCATGTACATGACTGAGGTTTTCTTAGTTGCGTTCCAAACCATGTTGGCAGAAATTGTAGTGTGTGGCCATGTGTGTGCAATTAATTCTGCTTTAGATGAATGATCAATTGCTGTAGCTGCTTTGTATGTGCAACCTATTAAGGGAGAGAGAAAAATCAATGTACAGCCTGTCCTAAATTGTTAGCCAGCCATGGGGATAGCTCTTCTTACCAAAACTACTCCTATTTCCTTTGAGCAGCAGCTTCAGCAAAATGAAGGGAATGCCATAAAGAAGCCATGCGTGAGCAGGAGCCTACTCTGCTTTGCTTTCCTGGTCAGCCTGGTAGATAAACCTGGTGAGTAGGAATTTTTCCTCTTTCTTTTCTTAAGAGTGTGATCATAGTTACAGATCTGAAATATTCCTCCTATTTTCCTGATAAAGGTCCTTACACTAAACAGATGTAAGGAAGCAACAACATACACGACTCATGTTTTTCACTAGAATAGAAACTGCAGCTCCTACTGGGATCTGTGGATTTCACTTTTAAAAACTTACAAGATGTTTAACTTGAGACTCTCGTTTCTTACAAACTTTGCTGGAATATATAGGCTATGAAACACTTGCTTCTAAATTTGATACACTGTGCATATCCCATAACATGTATGGCAGTAGAAATCTGTTCATTATATGTTGGGAACATAAGCTGTTGTAGAGGGAACAATACTGTGGCCAAGCCTTTTAAATGGCAACAGTGTTGGCTCTTTTTAAGAACCACAGAAACAGTTGTGCAAGGCTGAACATGTAAGGTTTGCATTCTGCAGCTTTTCCTCTCCTGGAGGACATTACAGAGCAGACAAAACTCAGATGCTGCCTCCTGTGCATGTTCCTGGCCTGACAGAGGAAGCAAGAGCTGCTGTTCTTGTTCTGCAGTCAGAAGCTAAATAGCTTCTGAAGGTACTTTGCATTTAACTGCACAGATTATTCTGGATCTAACAGATGCATATGGTGTTCTGAAGGGAACACAGAACTAATAGACAGGTATATATTAGGATTTATATGTTTGGAAAATAAAAGGACAAAACCACAAACGAACTTACAGTATTTTAATGTCTAGCATTAACTGTCTCAAAGATAATTCTGTATGTATGTGTCTGAATTGTATTTCCTAAGAAAAAATAAAATGGATAAATTAGCTAAAATGCCAAAGTGAAGAAAGCCACATTGATGGGAATCTGTATTTTGTTGTCAGGGTTCTATGTTGAAGATACATGGGCAGTGCAGTAGATAAGTGTCCTTTTTAAACCCTTTTGGTATTGTGAGACTTGGGACTACTGAGTTTCTCAGAGATGGGGGCATTGAAGGTGAAGGGCATAGGCTGGATGTAGTAGCTGGAATACCTGCAGAGCTGACTTCCAGAAGTGAACCATGGCTATTAATAGGAATCATAATATCTGCATGTCTGTAAAATCATCTTAAATTTCAATAGAACATTACCTGCAGTGGTAATTCTGTCTCTGCTATCCACAAAAAAATATGAAAAGGCTGGAACACTGAGCATATTTTAGCACCTCTCAGTTCCTCAGAGGAACAAAATTGGATAGATGTGCTCAAGAAACCTTGTCTGTGTTTAGTTCACTGTGAGTGTGATGAATATTACTAATGCTTTCTGGTTATGCCTGTGCATTTAGACAGGCACTGAGAATGCTTTGAGGATTTGGTTAGAACATGCTGGAAGCTGTTGTGTTAAAGCAAAACCTCACATGTATGGTTGGAATGTTTTCATACAAGTCCCACCACTCATGAAATTCTGGTATATACAAAACACAGCTGTGTTGTTACCAATCTGGGTGACTTGGGGAAAGATTTCTCCACGTGTAATTAGGAGTCTATAGTGTATGTATTAGTCTTCCTTGGCTTCTGTCAGTTCTTCAGTTTGGACTTAATGTAAATCCTGTGGAAGAAGCTGCATATAGGGGCAAAAACAACAACAACAAAGTACTTCTACCTCTGTCTTCTTCCCACAGGGCATTTTACTGCAAGCATCCACATGGGGGAGAAAAGCCACTTTATATGAAAAACTCATCTGCCCAGTAGCAGCTTTCAGACTCCTATTTGTTCCCAGACTTGACAGAAGCATTGCGAGGAAGAGCTTCTGGCTACTGGCATCTTAATGAGCAGAGCAAGAATCCTATTTTCTCTTGGAAGGAATTTATTCTGTGTGGCCACCACAGGCAATTTTTTTTCTAAATGACAACAGCTTTGATTCTGACTAGGCCTGCAGGCACAGATGGATGTTTTAATAGAAACAGGATCCCCTGCCACCAGTGAACTAATAGTATTATGGTTCAGATATTACATGAGAGCCGATGTGTAATTGGCAGATTTTTTTTAGTGTGGAGTAGGAGATGCTTGTGTTAGGGACACAGGTTTTATTCAGGAACTAAAAATAATCATAAACTACAACATTTTTCCATTCACATTTAACTTCACAATTGCAGTTTTGCTGCAAAAGTAGTAACTTCTCTGCATCTCTGAAATGTAATGAAAGTTTTACTAATACTTTGTAGTTATAGGGTCATTTTGGTTTTAAGAGACTGTAACATGAAGTGCAACCATTCTGTTACCACCCCATGGATCCACGAGAGGGCGCTGAGAATCCACTTTCCAGTCTAGCCTGTTCTCAGAGCATGTTTACTTCTAAGAAGGGAAAGTGCACAGACTTGCAGCTGTCATGTGCAAATAAAGTGCTTTTTCTGTACATACATGCACAGAAATGGAACAGTAGTGCAAGTGACAACTGCTGGTAGGGCTAGTAAGGGCTTGCACTTTTCATAAAACGCAGGTAGGCAACAAAGTGTCTCATAATGAATACACAGAGTGAATAATGCTCTTAGGACAGTGAAATTGTCATGGTACTAAAGAACAAGTCTTGCATTTTAAAGGTTGTTTTCTAAGTCTTATCAGCTGCAAGTTTTGTTTGTTTTTGTTAGTTTGTTTGGTTTTGTTTTGTTTTTTTGTTGTTGTTTTTGCAGAACTGGTACCTTTGTCAGAAGGCTGGGCAATTCAAGGACTGAGATCTCAGAGCTTGCTTTTCTCCTTCATTAGTCCCTTTGAAACTGACTGTGTAGGCTTCCTGCGTTTAACAAGATAGAGGATGCTGTTCAGGACTAATTCACACAGTCACTCATCTTTTGTATTCTATTTGTAGTTGCAGCTGGTTGTTAGGAGGGGAAGATACTATTACAGCTTCCTAGAGTTAGATTTTTCCTGTGACTATTGTGAGCTGAATACAATGGGTGCTTGTGTTGTCCTTCCACCTTATTGACTCTTATGGACATTGCAAGATCTTAATTTAGTTTGCTGCTTAATCATTTGAAAACTTCACATTTCAAAGCATTTAATACAGGTTAATGATTAAGATGTTTCTCAGAGAGAGGTATGTGGTGTTACACCCATTTTTCAGATGAGTGAAAAGCTAAGTGTGCTTAGTGTGGGTGTTCAAGTGTTTCATCTGCCCCTGGTTCACTGTAAGATTAGGGTCTCAGAGCTAAAAATGACTTGCTCAAGGCCATGCAGCATAAACTAATCCCCTGACTCCCTTGCTCTGCTTTAATCATTCGTTTTCTTAGCACAGTGTGATTTCAGATGCAGCCTTAGGAGGTTTGACCGAGATACAGCAGATAAAGGCTCAGAGGCAGCAAATCCTTGGATGCCTCAGTAATTAAACCCATGGATTTTTTAACATATGTATATAGATATAAATACATATATTCAAAAATTATTT
>JAOEGS010016001.1:36808-53622 GCA_025447755.1 Corythornis vintsioides | reverse complement strand
GAGGCCTAAACTGGGAGTGAGGACTAAACTGGGAGTGAGGACTAAACTGGGAGTGAGGACTAACTGGGAGTGAGGACTAAGCTGGGAGTGAGGCCTAACCAGAGTGAGGCCTAACTGGGAGTGAGGACTAACTGGGAAGTGAGGACAAACCTGGGAGTGAGGCCTAAGCCGGAAGTGAGGCCTAACCTGGAAGTGAGGCCTAACTGGGAGTGAGGCCTAACCTGGGAGTGAGGACTAACTGGGAGTGAGGCCTAAACTGGGAGTGAGGCCTAACTGGAAGTGAGGCCTAACTGGGAGTGAGGCCTTACTGGAAGTGAGGCCTAAACCAGAGTGAGGCCTAACCCGGGAGTGAGGCCTAACCCGGAAGTGACGCTCCCCTTGTCCAATCAGGAGGCGGTGGGGCGTGGCGTGCGGCTGCTATTGGACGCCGAGCTGAGCGAGATCAACCCTGCCCTGCGATTGGTCGGCGCCGCCATGATGGGCAGGCACAACCGCGGGGACCAGGCATGGGTCTGGCAGACCTACCAGGCCTACCTTAAGGTGCAGGGGGGGCGTGGCTTCCGGCGGAAGTGGTGGAAAGGGCGGGAAGTGGGGTGGAAAAGGCGGGAAATGAGGTGGGCGGGGCCAGAAGGGGCGGGAAATGGGGTGGGAGGGAAATAAATGGGAAAAAGGAAAATGTGGGAAGATTTGGGGGGGAAAGTTTGAAAATTTTGGAAAAACTTGGGGAAATTTGATTAAATTTGGGGAAATTTGGGCATATTTGAGGGAAATTTAGGAAAACATGGGGGGAAATTTATAGAAATGTGAGAAATTTTAGGGAAAATTTGGGAAACACTGTGAGAAAATTTGAAAGAACGGAGAGGTTTGTCGGAAATTTGATGGAAATGAGGGAATTTTGGCGAAAAAATGGGGAAATATGTGAAAATTTGGGGAAAATGGGGTAAAGTGGGAAAAAATGGTTAAATTGCGAGGAAATTTTATGGAAAATAGGGAAATTTGAATAAAAAATTGGGGAAATGTGATCGATTTTTTGGAAAATTTGATGAAAAAGTGAGAAATTTTAGGAAAAAAAAAGGAAAAATGGGGGAAATTGAGGAAAAGAATGTGAGAAATTTAGAAAAAAAATAAGGAAAAAACAGGGGAAATTTAGGAAAATTGGGGGGAAAATCGGGGGAAATTCAGGAAAAAAAAAGGAAAAAATGGTGGAAATTGAGGGAAAAAGGGAAAATTGGGGGAAAAGGGGGAAATTGAGGGAGAAGGGGAAAATTGGAGGAAATAGAGGAAAATTGGGGGGAAATAGGGGAAAATTGGGGAGAAATGGGGGAAAATTGGGGGAAAATTGGGGGAATTGAGGGAAAAAAGGAAAAATGGGGGAAATTGAGGGAAAAAGGGAAAATTTGGGAAAATAGAGGAAAATTGGGGGGAAATGGGGGAAAATTGGGGGAAATAGAGGAAAATTGGGGGAAAAACGGGGAAAATTGAGGAAAAAAAAGGAAAAAATGGGGGAAATAGAGGAAAGTTGGGGGAAATAGAGGAAAATTGGGGGAATAATGGTAAAATTTGGGGAAATGTTGGGAATCTGCTGGAATTTGGGGGTTTTTTCGGGGCAGGAGGCGCGGGAGGTGCTGGAGCGGGAGGCGGGGGCGGGGCGAGGCCAGGGGAGCCTCGCAAGCGGAGATTGCCCTTGTGTCTCGAGCCGGGAAGCGGCTGGGAGCGGAGCAGCCTCCCCGCGTGCCGCCGCGTCAGCGCAGCCCCCGCCTGTCTGAGGGACGGGACCGAACCGAACGGGGCAGGACGGGACGCGACAGGACTCGACACGACGCGACACGACAGGACGCTCGAGCGGACAGACGGATCGACACGCCGGCAGGGGCGAGGGGAGCTATAGCGGGGGCACCCGGCACCGCTCCGCGAGGGGGACCTGAACCTGCCCAGCAGCACCGGAGCCAGTGGAGAGAGCCGCTCCCCCCCTCTTCGTCCTCCTCCTCCCTCCCCAATCCACCCCCGCGACCCTGGTCCTCCTCCTCCTCCTCCGCACCCCACTGGATACAGCGAGGGAGACACTGCGGCGGAGGCGGCGGCGGCGGCGGCTCCTGCGGGGGGAAGGAAGCGCCCGGAGAGCGGAGCGGCGGGAGGCTGCGGATCTGCGTGCCTGGCGCCCACCCAGCCCGAGGGGAGCCCCCAGGATGCGGCTGAAGCCCGGCGCGCTCCTGCGCTTCTACAGCCTCTGCGGGATCCTCGTACAAGGTACCGCCTCCTCCCCACCCCTGCCCCGCGCGCGGGGAGGGAGGGACGGAGGGACCCCGGGGGGGCACCGCCGCGGCCCGGGGCACCCCAGGCCCCCCTGCCCACACCCGCCCATCCCCCCCCGCCGCCTCCCTAGCCCCTCTACTGGGTTTCCCCCCCCCTCTCCCTCTACGCCGCCCTCTCCTCCCCGGGCGCCCCCCTGCCTCCCGCTCGGGTAGAGCTATCCAGCACTAAAGCGCCGCACGGTTGTTAACCCTTCCTGCCTTTCCCCGTCAGCCTCTTCCCGCCCTCGTTCGCCCTCCACTCTTCTCCCCCGCCGCCGCCGCCAGCCGCTCTCCAGCCCCTGCACCCACCCCTTCAACTCCCCGTCACCTCCCCGCTTGCCCGCCGCAAACGTGCCCCTGAAAGTGCGTGTGCAGGAGGCAGCAGCAGCGTGTGCGCTGCAACAACATCCCGGGGAAACGTGCGGGCTCCAGCCGTGTCTTTCCCGGCGGGAAGCCGGGGGGGGTGACGGGGGTGTATGTGCGTGTGCGGTGGGGGGGTGTATGTGTGTGCGGGGGGGTATATGTGTGTGTGTGTGCGGGGGGGTGTCCGTAGCTCGCTCGCGCCGCCGCCGAGAATGCGTGTCTGCATGGGAGGTATAAAATGTAGACGTAGGATAATCGGATGAGCTGGGGGTTCAGAAGCGGATCCCTTCACCATCCTGCTCCAGCAGGCTCATCCTGCAGCTAGTTCCCAGGCTGGATGTATTCCTCTCTCCCTCTTCCCCACCGCCGCCTTCTCGCCCACCTCGCCCCCGCCGCCGCTCCCCCTAATTAACGTTATCCGTCCGAGTCAAACGTAGCGGCCGCCGCGGAGGAAAGCCCGCGGCACGCTGCTCGGGTGCCGATGAGCGCCGCGTCTGACTGCGGGAGATCTTCTCCCCAGCCCTCTCTCCCGCTGTGTGGGGAGGCGAGCCGGCAGCCGAGACCCCGCCGCTGCGCTGCCGCCGAGAGTTCGCCCCCCTGAGCGGCGCTGGGGGGATGGCTGCGCAGCGTCCCTGCCGCCCCCGCCACCCGCGCGGTGTGGGGCGGGGCGGGAGGTGACGGCCGGCAGCCAGGGTCGGGAAGGCGGCCCCGGCGCTGCGGTCCCGGCAGGAGTGAAGGGGGTCGGGGAGGCACCGCGCAGCCACTGGCCGGCGGGCCCCCCGCTCCTCGGGGCGGCTGCCGGGGGAGCGGTGCCGCTTCTCTCGCCGCTTCCCTCGCTCCGCGTGCGGACTGTGTCAGTTTAGAAGGAGGGAGAAGCGAAGAGATGGTTAAACTAAGTGACCTTGTAAGATAGAATTTTTTTTTCTTTTTTCTTTTTTTTTTTTTTTTTTCCTTTCGCCTCCGTCGTGCCATTTCGCGTCAAGTTTAATATATTTCGCGTTTCCCTCGGCTGCGTCATGTGTCGAGCGGTCTCCGGAGGGAGCAGAGGCTGGCAGCCCGTAGCGGGAGCAAAGACAGCCGCCCGAGTGCCAGAAACACACGAACCTCCTCCCGTCCCCCGCAGCCCCATCGGCCAGAAACCTCCAAGTGCCCCGTTCTACCTCCTAATAAAGTTAGCGGTCGTGGAGGCGAGAACGAAGGGAAGGGGGAGTGAGCTTGGCAACGGCAAAGGACAGTTTCATCGAAGAGATTATTTGTATTCTTTACCAATGTTTATGAGTTGCCCTGTACATCTCTGCACAAGGAGCTGCTGTGTTGGTGCTATACAAGATTATTTATTGGGACATGTGTGGAGGGCTGCACCTGGGGGTTGGCTCCTCTCTGCTTTTTACATTTCCCTGTGAATTGTCAATTCATTGCGCTGCAAAGGAGGGGAGGGGGAAGAGTCTGGACTGACTTTCTGTCACCAATAAAATCGGGGCTGCTGCTGGAGGAGGAGGATTTGATCTTTCCTAAGATGCAATCAGCTGCATTCAGTGCATCGCAGTTTTGAGAGTAAAGCAGTGATTAAAAACAGTGATGTCTTTCACAGTAGTTTAGGGAGCGTGCCAGGCAAAATGTAACTGCATCAGGTAAAAAACATGTTGCAAAAAAGGGGATGTTATATAAATCTGTCTGTGACTGTGTGAAAATAAGCAGGTCAGGCCTTTCCTTGCAGATGGGGAAAAGCAATGCTTGACATGTTATGCATATTGCCCCCCGTGTGCATAAACTCATACCTCTCTTCTTTTTTATTTATTTTTTTTTTAGCTCCTGATTAAAACTTGAATCAAAAATACTTTGTATACTACACTTGAGCATAGTGCTGTTTATGAGGCACTTTTTTCTGGGCATTACTTTAATGAAAAATAAAAGGAGTGGGATATATAGAATCTGTAACCCTCAGACAGGAGTGAGAAGCAGTATTTTCTACTATCCTTTTCTCCTAAGCTAAAGGGTAATGGAGATAAAGACAAGTGCATGTTTTCTAGGAGAAGCCTGTCTTAAATAGTGACTGTATCTATATTTATAATTTTTATTTTCCTAGTCTACTTTATAATACTACTTCATAAATGTTTTCTCAAGTTTCTGCCATTTATTTTGGCACAACTAGCAGACACAGTTACCATGTTAGACTAGTTTCTTGTTGACAGCTTTATACTTCCATTTGAAAGTAGCCTTTCCTTTCAGCTTGCATTGCTGCCCAGAACGGTGCTATGAAGTGGCTCAATGGATTTGTTAGATTCCTTCAATTTTCTGTTTGTGGGCCATAGGATATGCAGATTTTCCATCAACTTTGTACATGAATCAGATCTTTGTTCTGAGAATTCCAAGTGCTTCTGGATAGTAACTACGTGTGGTTCCTGTTAGTGAAACCGAAGCTAATGAAAGGCAAGGTGATGAAAAGTCAAGATGACGTGTGTCCTGTGTGGAAGTTGCCTTTCTGTTGTGATCTGTGGAGAGACTTGCTTAGGGAATCTCTCCTGCGTGGTGATGAAGCATCAGCTGAGGCAAGAGGACGTGGAATAATGCTGCTGAGCTGGTGTGTGGAACAGCATCAGCAGCAAGCAGTGCCTTCAGGAGGGAGGCAAACAGGAAGCAGAAGAGCCCAGTGTCAACTGCTGCTGTGGAAGGGGAGTGGTGGAGGTGGGAGAGGGAGTAATAACATGTTCAGCTGAGAAGCGCTTGTCAGCTGAGTTTGGGTATGGTTATTAGGCTGCTCTGCCCTCTCCAACATTTGCTGTGAAAATAGTAGGCTCTCTGGCTGCTGTTGTTCTTAGCTTGTGCACTGTAATGATTCTGGTGTACTTAAATGATGTCCCGAGGAGTTAAACTGTTACATAAGTTTACAGCCTACATTTTGATTTTTTTTTTTTTTCCCTGCTTCATGAATTTAGCCTTCCTTAGACAAAATCTGACACTTGGAGGACAGCATAGATTAACTCAAGAATGTCATCTGAGCTGGTTTTTATGCAATCTGCAAAGTAAGTTCTTTATTGTGAGAAGTTGTCACATGAGAAACTGTAATAATAAAATAGTTTTATTGAATTCTTAGTATACAGATATGGGTTAAGATTATCCTGGAATTGTAGCTACTGTAGCCCCCTGCTGTGTGCTAATGCAAACGGCATCTAATGCATGAAGTGCTCTGCTGAGAAGACACTGGATAGTGCTGGCTGTGGGAGTGACCCATCTACTTTCAGTTCTCTGCCAACACCAGGCACATGGTTTCTTCAGACACTTCAAATGCTTAGCACCTGTCTAGTAATGAAAATGTAGGGACACTTTACTTTGTCCGAAACTGATCACTGAGGCAACAAATCAGAGAAGGCAGGTAGTTACTTGTGGGTGAGACTTAAAAATAAATATTTTCCTAAGCCCAGATATATTGCAAGCAGAAGTGAAAAGCAAACAAACCAAACAAACAGAAAAGAACAAATATGCAGATGACTACTTCTCAGATCATCTAATCTGATTTAAGACAGAGTTGTCATACATTGCTCAATATTTTGTGCATGTAGATTCTGTTTTGAATTTTTGGTAGGTTTTCTGTCAGCAAAATCTTGGCAGTCCCCTGCTGTCTGCATAGGGATAGCCTTGGCAGCGAAGTGCTGCTACGCTAATATAATGTACAGCAAGTCAAAAGCACGTTGAAATTCTCTAAGTTTTGTGAGGATACAAATTGCAGAACAGCAGACAGTAGTTCTAATACAAGCTTTAGAGTATTTTACACACAAGTAGGAACTTAAAATCTGCCATTGTGCTTGGTGGTGGCTGATGTCATGACTTCAGTCGATCTAACTGAGGCCTGGTAGACTCAGCTGCTTAGTTCTCAGGTTAGTTCATATTTTATGAATTCTTGACTTCTTAATATATTTTTATTGATAGAACCAATCCTTTCTGTTGAAATAATTTTTTCTTTTCTGCTTTCTTGTTAATTCTTTTTTCAGGTGTGGGGTTGTGTTGTTTGCTTGTTTGTTTGTTGGTTTGGTTTTTTTTATTTCATAAATGTAAACCAGTTTTTTACTTGTCAGTTGCAATTCCATTATAATATACTATTAATATTTTTACTTATGCATCACAAATAGTGATTACATAACTGATAACAACTGTATACAAGGTAAACACTTAGACATCAGGTAGTTGCCAAGATAATAGCAGTAATACCATAATGTGGTTGGTTGTGTTGGAATGATGCTTCCTCTAATATCTGAAAAGTAGAAATAGAAGATGCTGTCACTGTCCTCTCAATGCCTTTTCCAAGAGAAAGAAGAAACACTTCAATTTTATTTTCAAATGTGAACAAAATAGCAGGTTAATTCTGTTAGTCACTCTCAAAACGATGGAGGATCTTCTCTAGAGAGAATGCACTGACCTATTTTTTAAATACATATTTCAAAACAAATGTAGAATGGTGAAAGTATTAGACATAGTTTAACACATGTCTTTTCTGGGATTGCTTCTATCTTAAGCATGATCTTAATGAGCATATCCCTTCTTCCAAAGGAGATTTTGACATGTGTTTCAAAGGAAGAAAGGCAAATATCAAATTCCAGTGGCAAGGAGTAACTTGTAATATCATGATTTCTCTGAGGAGTCTGTCCTTGAATAACTTAACTTTCTACAAAATGAAAACATTCTGGGAATAATAGCATATTTTCAGAAATGAATATTGGTGTCTTTGCAGGGGTCAAGGGTTCTTAATGCTGGTTTTGTTTGTCTGGCACTTTGTTGTTTGGTTTTTTTTTTTGTCTTGTCTAAGAACATATTTCAGGATCTTTTCCCTTAATTTAAAAAAAACTATATTAAAGACAAAGACCAAATATTTACAATTTCTCTTATGCTAATGCAGAAGTAAGCTCGGAATGGATGCTTTAAATATCAATACATAGGACACTACCATAATAGTGTTTTAAAGGGGGAGAGGAAGAAGCAGAGAACGTTTATTTCAATGACAAAACAGAGAGCTAACACTGGAGGCTGTGTATTGCATCTTCCAGTCCTCTCTTTTAATACTGATGTTTTGTGTGTAGGACATGGAGAACTTGGAACAGGCAAAAAGGATTTAGTGAAGAATGTAGGGAGTTATTTTTGTTGTAGATTGACTGGAAGACTCCAGTTTCTTCTTTGAACAACGTCTGCTTACCTATTATCCTATGTCCTTTCCCTAACATCTGTAAATGTGAAAAATATAATAATACTTCGAGTCCTTTGCCATCCTTTTATTTGCAAAACAGGGATTTTGGGATCCAAGTAAGCTTTATTCAAGAGTGTTTTTGCTGTATGACGAATTTGAGATTTTTGAGGAGTATTCTATTTCTTCCTAACCATGAGTTGTGTATTTACTGCTTTCTGGTTTAATCAAATGACTCCTGGAGAGTGTGAATGCTTTTATAACTTACACATTTTAAGTAGCAGTAAATCACTTTCTACATTGATATAAATTCATACATTTACATCTTTTTTTTTTTTCTGTTATGTAGTACTCAATCTAATATTCTCCTTACATAACTGTTTAAGGATATTTACTGTCCATAGGCATCTGCTCTTTAGTTTCAGAAATAAAAAGTGTATATTCTGTGTTTCTCAATTTGAATCCCTAAAGCTCTTTCAGAACTGAAGGTTTCTTTCTCAGTGTAAGGTTTTGGTTTTTGTTTTTCACATAGAGATATTTCTGAACTCTTTTCTAGCTTATTCTTCATTCTGTGAATGGAGTTGGCAAGGTTTAAGTTATTTGTAAAACAGAGCATATTGTCATATATGCAGTACAGTAGCTGCCTGCATAGCTTTGATATTCCCTCTGCTGTAATATGTCAGTAAACAAGTTTGTTGACTACCTGTCTTTTTCTTTGTTGAATGGCAAGGATAGTGTGAGAGAGTCTGTTTTCTTCTGTTAGAGGTGAAAATACTTTGGCTATATTTTAGACTTCTTATATACCATAATATTAATCAAACAATGATTCTAAGCATGGCAATTCAATTGACACAGCTGAAGTAACCAGAGTGTGCTGTTACATGCAAAAATAATTTGTGATCACATATCAAAATACAGTCATGCTTTCTGGTTATCATCTCCATACAACACATTCCATTATTGCCACTTCTTCTGGCAGAGGCTGAATAGTCCAGCACAGCTGTGCTGACCCATCTAAGTCCTAAAACCCTGCCTTTCAAAACTTCAGCACTGGAACCTCTAACAACTGACAGCTCTGAAGAGAATAAGGCCAAATTACTTCACAGCAGCAGTTGTAGTGGGCACTTTGGTATTTTCCATTTGTTCTGATATTTATCCCAAACTGACCTACATCTGCTGGATTAACAGTGTAACTTGACCTGCTTTTATTCCTGCTATGCTATAAGGCAGGAAGGATGGTCTGCTTAGTCCCTGCTGAGGGAAAAAGACATACTAGTTGAAGCAGAAGCAATCTAATCTATTTTAATTAAAAGATTGTACAGAATATATTCCAATGTCAAGCTGATTTGATTTTTATTTCTTTCAAAGGCTTTTTTTTTTCTTCCCTTGTCACATGTGAAGTTTAAATGTTGACGTTCTGGTTGGTGCTTCATTGTGACACATTGATGGATATAAATTGAAAAACAGTGAAGAAGTCTGCATTGGTTTGCATGGTTTGCACAGCAAAAGTAAAACTTTGATATCTGAAAACACTTGTTCACACTCCAGGTCAACAACTGAAATAATTCTAAAATATATTCAAATATACAAATAAGTCAAACCACAGTGGTTTGCAAATTGGAAAATAAATGCAGTTACTAGAGATATTGCAGACTAAACTGATTACTAATAAAGGATTAACTGATTATCTCAAATCTGTGTCAGGTCATAAAATGATATAAGATGCTGGAATATACTGCAGTATTTCCTTTGCATGAATTATTTAATTAACATCTAAAGTAACAGTGAAAAATAAAGAGCTTTTCTGTATGTTTGAAGCAAACCTTAAACATTTCACATGTCACTTAAACCTATGAAAAATGGCAATATCTTGTTTATTAGACTAAATAAGATATTGCAGTTTGCTCTTAAATTTACATTTTAAAAAAAATTTCTATTGTATTTCCACATTTCTAAGAATGGTATTCATGGCTCCTGGCTTGTATAGTTTGGGCTTGTAATACTATGAAAAATAGGAGAGTTTTGGACTAATATGGAGGAAGCTGTAAGTACCATCTTCTTTAATCATCAGTTTGGTTAATGAAAAATTGCATATTTGAAGTTGAAAGGGAATTCCTTTAATTTTAGATGAAAACAAATTGCAGCAAAATTAGCAACACCTAACATGGAGGAGCTTTTCAGAACTTAAATATCAAGTCTGACAATTATTAGATTACATATTAAAAGGAGTATGTCTTGTCTTTCAATATAAAAACAAACAGTGAATTATCTTTATAGGCTGTGCTTTCACTAATGGCTGGGATCCTGAATCTAGTGTGTTACAGTCTTAGGATATATATTGATTGCTGCTTATATAAACATAATTAGGATGATGTGTATTGAAACACAGGTAGTGTCTAAGTGAGTTGAGTATGGGCTAGCACCCTCACTATTTGCCCAGCTTCTTCAGAAGATTCTCCTGAACTGATTGGGATTTTTTTTTTTTGTCAAGTATTCAACAGAAATCTCCTCACTAAATATAAAGTTTGTGGGTTACAAACTGCTGGTTAATGCTTCTTTTTTTTTTTTTTTGGTATGCAAAGTGCAAGATGTATGCTGTTTTTCTAGCAGTGTCTCCTTTATGCCTTAAAGAATTGTCCAGTGCTCTTGTAACTTCAGGATTTTCCCCACAAAATAAATTTGAGTTTTAGAAATGGATCAGACTAATTTTTTTCTGCTTCCTAAGTAATGTTCTTGTGAATTAATAAATCATTATGGGCTATTTGTTTTTTATTTATGGCTTAGATTTATTTATCGTTTGTTCACATATGTTTAACACACAAGATTAATGTTATTTCAAAATAGCTTGGAATATTAGATTAAGTGACTAGGCTTTTATATATTTGTTTAAACAATACTCATGAGGGGAAGTTGTGATGTAAAATAATGTGTTTGAGAATTTTCCAAACCATCCTTGGATTTTGAGAGGAATTATATCACATTTGATACAAATTTGCTTATGTCTGTTAGAAATGCAAATTATACTTGTATTCTACAAAACAAATTTTTTTTTCCCCCTAATCTGATGCAAAATGAAGCAATAGGAAATCTGGATAAAGAAGGCAGTTGAACATGTTCTTTAAGGGATATTCTTCATTTGCTGTGACATCTGTATTGCAGGATTTGGAAGTGAAGATGCATTTAATGTCCATTGGATTAGATTTATTGCAAACTGAAATACACTGTAAATCCCACCAGGAAAACAGAATCCAGTAGTCTGTATCATTTGAAGTGAACAGCTGGAAATTTGCAGTTCAAAACATTTTGATATCATAGGCTTTTGTTTGTTTGTTTGTTTTAATTGGACATGAAAACTCTTGTCATTTGATCTTCTTCCAGAAAGGAAATACATTCAGAAAGAAATTTCAGACTAGGTATTTAGGTGGTGACAGGTCAATGTGGAGTAACCTCTCTGCAGGCATTGCCTACATAGGATATCTGTCAAAAAACCCAGACTTTGTTTCTTCTGGTTTCTCTTGCAAGACTTGAAGGTAGGAAACAACAATAGCCCTGCACTGTTTGCATGAAGAGATTCTTAAGATTGTGAGGATAAAGGCCTACAATGTGGATCCTCTGTAATCTGTCTGCCTTGGTATCAGCTCAGGAAGAAGTGAGCTATGCCATGCCAACGCCTAAGTGGCCTCCATGGATCGTACACAGGTAGCTAGATAGATGGGGCACAAGGAAAAGGGCAACTTATTTTTTTTTTTCTAGGAATAAAGCATCTCTTCCAGAGTTACCAGAAAAACCTTTGCTGTGAAATATCAAGCTATACATGAGGATAGGCTGGAACAAAACACCATATGAGTTCCGACTTGCAGGATACAGAATAGCTTTTCATCTTTCTCTTGCTATGGCTCTCCACCTCTGAAAAACATGAAAAAGAGGAATCCAGATTAACTTCAGCAGATTGATGCAGATGCACTACATGGAATCATTTCAATGTAGCTGCATTTCATTTTTGTTCTTCTAAGTTACATAAATCAATTATTTGATTTAAACATTTTGTTCAACTGCAGCTAAAGCACTTTGTAGGTAAAGTTAACTCCTATTTTCGTCTATAATATTCCAAGATATGCCATCATTATGTAGAACACAGTGCTATCTAAAATAGTCAGAGCCTCAGTGTCATTTGTGCTTGATTTCAGTTGAGCCTCACAGAAAATTCCTACTGTGATACATATTAGGTATAAGAAATCAGAGTTGACTGATCAATATAAATGTCAAACCAGAAGATATCTTTGGAAATAAAGTTCCACTGCTATTATATCCTGTTGCTGTGAGATAGAAAATTGAGCAGATCTAGAAAAACAGAATAACTGTTTTGCATGTGTAGCTATGTGCTTATCAAATGGAAACATAGGTGGCTGTGCTAGCAAAACTTGGCTGAGATGTCCATGTGCACACAGCAGGTAGATTCTTAGGTGCTGGTAAACTTCTGGATTGGTGAGTGTACATCTCTTATTCTTCAGCAGGGAAATTCTTGACATGAAAACTTTCAGTCCAACTAACAACTAAAACATCTATTTCAGAAAAGTTTCTGCTGTTTGCAGAGTAAGAAAGCAATTGTGAAGCAACTTGCAAGAGCAATAGTATTTTTAAACTTGTTAGTGAGGCTCTTGTGAGGTCTGTATTATGAATGTATTTTTGCCAGTGGAACACATACACATAGTGTATGTCAGACTGCTGTTTGGGGGAATCAGTACAAATACAGTGTTTTGGTTAGATTAGAGAAATAGTCCCATAAGTAATACTAAGGCCAGATGAGCAATCCATTCAGTGTTTGTGGTGCTTTAGAACAGTATTTTATTATTATAGGTCTCTAGCATTCTTGCATTTGCAAGCTGGTTTTTTTTTCTCCAGATTACATAAGTGTCTGGAGAATCAGATACTTTAGTTCTGACAACCTTGTTAGTATTGTGTCCTAAGGAAATGTGGGAGATTTAATTGCAGAATACACATGCATATGTGAATATAGATTACAAAAATAAATCAGTGGATGATAATATTTTGAAAACTTTTAAATAGAGAACTAGGTGGTGCTGTTCTTTCATCTTTGTAGTTTAGCTGAATTCTTAAGTATGGACTGAGAACACCAGGTTACTAGTTTTCAAGAATGAATTTATCTGTCTGAAATGCTAGAAGTTATTGTTTCTGATTTCATTGAGAGTGCTACTTTAAGAGCTAATAACTGCACAATACAATACTTTCTATTTTACGTAGAAGAACTTTTGTATCCAAGAGATTTTATTCAGTGTGGTAATATACTTCCTTTTACTCTCAGTTTGAATGACTTCAGAATGAATTCTGAGATTTTCTTTTACTCCTTCCTTGGCTGTGTGTTTAGGATTATTTTGATATCAGTTTAGCATGATGAGATGTATGAACCTTTAAATCCTTTTCCACTATTGATTTAGTAAACATTTTAGGACTAATTTGATAACAACACAATGAGGTGAGCAGTAATAGCTGGGAGAAGTCTGTTGTAACTATGTAGCAGCATCTAAACAACAATTAATTAACCAAGAAAACAATTTTATTAAATTTAATTATCTAATTCTCTCTTTCATAATTAAATGTCTAATTAGAATCCAACTTCAGAATGGTAGAGAATGCCTCTCATTGACCACTGCTTAAACAGGAATGTTGTATGAAACTGATGGAAGATAAATAAGGGGAAAGTATACTCATGGACTGAAAAATTGATGAAAATGTGCTCTAGCTAGGCCAAACACGAATGCTTGCTTTAAGGAGGCAATTATTTATTAAAAAAAATAAGATGTAGCAGATAATAGTCACAAATGTGGGAATGAAAACATATTTTTTCTTGCAGATTTTCTGTCCTATTCCATGTAAACAACTGCCTTAGAGAGGAAAGTTTGATTTGTACTTTTAGATATTTCATGAATAAACGTGGAGTGCTTTTACTTGACTCAGATTAGAGATTTTGTAAAATATACAAATAATTCCCATAATATTGAAAATTAATATTTACCAGAGTTAAAAGCAATAATTCCTTTTATGTTGATTTTTTGTAAGATTGCAGTGTCACAACTGTAGCTATTGTTGTTCCAGTGTCTGCAAAGTCCCAAAAGGTGTTCCATTTCATTTGAAATGAACAACTCTTAATTCACAAAGAGTTAATTTCAAAAATCCCTTTTCATTTCTGACAAGTGAGTCTTCTAGGCACTGAGGAGCTACGTTTTGAATAGAATACTGTATGTGTTAAGCTTTTGCTGTGTGCTGCTAAAAACTATTAATAAAGTCTCAGTGCCATAGTTAATTTGGTGCTTAGCATTTGCTTATTCCAGCATTACATATCATAGACAGTGGCTTGATTTTCATGGGTTAGCAGACTATTTACTTTTAAAAGGGGTGTGTTAATAGATACTGTATTGTTAACTGTAATTGGGTACAAGTGTGTGCAGCAGATTTCTGAACACATAAATTACACATTATTAAACTAGCTACCTTAAGAAGCTTCTGCTTTCTCCCCCAGTCTGCAGCTTGGCTTGTGGGTTAGTACATACTCGAATATTTGAAGTACTGCATTTCCTCCTTTTTCAGGAAAGTGTTAGACCCTGAATCAAGTCCTTGTATATGCAAGTGTCCTCCTAAAGAAGCATTTGGCTAGAAAGAGAGAGAGAATTTATTTCCAGGAGTTACTTCTCAATTCTTCCTATTCAAAGTAAATATATTTGTCAGTTTCTATACTGTATTCTAGACGGGTCTGGTCTGTCAATAAACAAAAGACCACTTCTGAGTCTTTCAGCACCAGCCCACTCCTTGCTAAACAGCTAAGTCTGAACATGTGGAGGAGTGAGGTGTTAGTTACTGGTGTTTCAGTGAGAGATTGTTCTAAGTAACAGATGCTAATTAAGAATCTGATATAAGCTGGTTGCACTGAAAATGTCTTGTGATTTCTAAAACTTTCCAAAATAATTTTTAGAAAATGGATGTTAGCTGATCCTCAGATCTGAGGAAGAGAGGAGGTTATTCTTTCAAAACAAAGTAAATAAGAAATACTTCTGAATTTTTATAATCTAATCTGTGTTGATTCTGTGAAAGACAATGATTTCAAAAGCATCAGTAAAGCTCAGATTTGCTTGTCTGAGGTTGTGGTTGTTTTTATGTGTGTTAGTTTTCTTTTTGTTGTTCCCCCTCTCTCCTCCCCACCCCCCAGTATGTATTGAAACTCTGAGTTTAACTTGTTAACTGGTTGATCAGTTCTAATTCAATGGAGCTCTATAGCCATACAAGCTTAAAATAGATATAAAATCTTTTTTTTTTTCAGAGTTATTTTGTAGTGTTAATCATTATTAATTCCTCTTGAAAATTTCTGTGTATGTCACAGTATGTGAGAAGTTTTTCTGTCACAAAAGAATGTTGGCATTCTTTTCAACTTGCCAAGTGTATAAACTATTCGTCTAATGTAATTACTGTATAGAAACCTCATATATTTAATGGGATAATTTTTACTATGCTTGTTAGCACTTGCATCCCAGAATGGATATTTTGTAGTTTGCACTTGTATATGCTTTAAAATTTTTGGATGATGTCAACAAATCAAAACCTTTTGCCCCCCTCCCTCCAAAAAGGTTTCCAAGATTGTGCAAGTACTAAAACACATTCAGTGAGTGATTTAATAATAAAACATAGCCACCTAAAATTCTGGCTACATGGTGTCTGTTGGTCCTTTGAATATTTTTTCTTGCTAGATCTATTGGCATGCTACTTTCCACCATGAACAACAGAAGACTGTGAAGAAGATGCTTTGGATTTGGACTTACTTCCTTAGTGTTCTGCTACAAACATAACTGAAAGCAGGGAGTTTTCATAACTGCAGCTTCTTTACTTGAAAAACTAAACAGCAACACACGTTGCATCAGTTACCTGAAACTGTGTGTGTGTGTGTGTGTGTGTGTGTGTGTGTGTGTGTGTGTGTGTGTCTGATTTCTTGTCCAATTATCATGAAGTTGAAAGGGTATAAAAAGAGCTGTAAATTAATAAATAAAGGATCTTGGAATCTTGGTGAAGGAAATAATATCTGCTTCTCTCTTTCTCCTCCTCTGGCTACTGGCAAATAAATGCCAGGGCCCCTTTAATAATAATGATTTACTCTTTTCTATGGTTGCTTCTTCCTGTGTCTGATTTCAGAACAACCTGAGTGACTTCCTTAATTCAGTTCTTATATAGTGACAAGTATCTCATACTTCTATTCCAAATGCTCTGTGCTTCACTGGCCTTAATCCAGAGAGTGAATATCCCTCTTTGAACAGAGACTATACTAATAGTTTTCAGAATATATATCAGCACTAATCTGCTATTCTAAGTTGCCACATAATAGAGTCCCTTCTGTGAACTAAGAATTCATTTATAAATAAGATTAGGAAATTTTTGTTCCTAATCCTTCCTTATTTTTCATGTCCACTGCTGCTGGATTACTACATTTGTCATTTACAGGCACTATCACATTTGGAGCTCACACTTTTGTGATTTTTAATTTTTTATTTTGCTTTGCTTCCAAGTCTTAAACTGTCAGCTTAAACCAGCAAACTCTAGAGCATGCAAAAAGAATGAATAGCTACAAGTTCTTACTTCAGACTGTTTTATTGCTCCAGTGCTTTAAGTCATTAAGTTTTTTCTAGATGTTAAATTGTGCTTTCTCCATATACTGATAGTTCTTACTAAGTCTATCATCAGTAAATTTAATTAGCAGATTCTTACCTATGTGCCAAGTGTTGCTTATGAGAATGTTAAGTTTGTCCAGAGATCAATCTGAGTCTTTCCAGAAATAAATAGAAGTTAATAGAATTTATTTTCCATATGATATGTATAATATTTGCTGTATTGGGACAGTCTGAGAATATTTGATGCTTAACTTGTATTTGAGGGAAAACGAGATGGTGATATTTATTTATATATTTATTTATTTATCTATTTATTTA